>JAMKCH010013646.1:0-26679 GCA_023653785.1 Ophioderma brevispina | reverse complement strand
GATCACGAGCTGAATGTCTATCGCATTGCTGATAGCACACTTGTGAAGGGAGCATCCTCTTGATACAAGACTGAGATGGCTTTTTTCCAGTTTTGTTGGTCCTTGTCCTCGAAGACTATATCCATAGTTGTCCAAATCTGTTACTGTCTTAAAGACTGTCAGCTTTTTTACTTTTCCTTAAGTTTGATCTACATACAGATTAAGTTGTAGAATAGGCAGATTGGATTCCTATGCAGACCCACCCGCTTAGGCCTGGAAATTTCTAACTTGAGTTTTAGCACCACTAATACACGACCTTAAATTTGTCCAAGGATCTGTTTTGGTGTTGCAAATCAATTGAAAAGTATCTCAAATAATTTGCCCTCATCACAGGTAATCAAAAATATATAGCTTGGTATTCTGTGGATTTTCAGCCACAAAATATTGTGAAAATGTTATAAGGCTGAACTTTTTGGGCTTTACAGAGGCCAAATTTGCAACTGCTTCAATCATGCAAAATTGTGGGGGGGGAACCCCTAAACATTTTTTTTCACTTGGCCCCAGTTCTATTTGTGGAATCTTGTGACTGCCGTATTTCCACGTTATCTCCACAGGACCCATAATAAGCAACTTTAATATCACTGATATTTACAAATCCAGCAAAAGTGAAAGTGTATTGCATTATCAATAATGGAAACTGGCACATATACAAATGTAAATTGTCAGAGTAATTTTGTACTGTAATAAAATTATGTCATTGCCTAAGAATTTATCCACCAGATTAACAAGTGAAATTGTCTCATTTTGGCATTGTTTCAATCGGGGTTTGTCTATTTCATGCCAAACTTGTGACATGGGCTTGTTTTCTTCTTTCACATTTAAACTTGCACAGAGGAAATACAGACATATCACACCAAGCACAAGCTAATGGGGCACCAAAATGATCCAACATTTTTAATATATCAATTAGAGTTTTGGTTTTTTAATTTATGGAGCTCAAAATCTAAAATTTGCTGTCGCAAATCCCACAGTTAATTTAGAAAACATACAAGTGTATCATGCCACTCATGAACTTACAGTTACAATCACAAAACTGAGATTATTGTTCCCATCGCCTAATGAAACAGCAGGCTTTCGTCTCCGTGCCGGAGCTGGTTCATTTCATTCAGTCATTCAACTTTATTTTCTACCACTAGTCCCAGTTCAACCATAAGGCTGTTTTTTCACTAGGGCCGTGGTACAACAATTAAAAAGTACTACAAGCAGATGTGATAACAACAAAAATGATTAACAAGAAAATCATGTACAAGGCTTAGATGAATGGTGGCCTTAATTATTCTTAAATAACTGATGTTGCTGATTTTTTGAAGTTTACATCAATTGTTCTCAAATTATGCAAACCATCTGTGAAGACTAACGCTTCTTGTACTCCGTTTTGGGTTGCGGAATTGTAACATTAAACAGGCTGTGACGAAAGATCAATTATGCTATTAACATGCAAAATGCCAGAAAGAATATGGAGGTGCTAGGTCATTCAAATTTTGTAAACCAAGAGCGAACAATTGTAACTTGTCTATGAGAAGACGTTGCCAACCAAGGTGATTATAGAACTTTCATGACTAGGGGTATCCCGGCTCACCACTAGATTATAAGGTGCTGCCCTGTTCTGCTATAATTGAAGACGATTCGTACGAGTACCACAATTCCCCAAACAACAATGCAATAGTCTAAGTGTGGCAGGAAATGGTTATAGAGAGTAGTGAAGGATATCATTTGGAACAGTGACTTGCATTTTTTAACATAACACATGCCTTTAAGTGATAGATTTTGCGGACCATTTTCAATGTGCTGTCCATGTCATGTTCTCATCAATGATACTCCCAGATGCTTAAATCATTGCACTCTTTGAATCGCCATATTAATTGACATCGACAAATCATTAATTGTCTGTAACCGTATATAACGGCTTGTCCTGGAACCTAGTAACATTACATGTCTGACTCTGAACATTACAGACTTAAATTTGTTAATTCAAGCCATTTGTTTAAAGTGTTGAAGTCTCTTAATACTTTTTGAAATATCATCAATGCTGGGAAGCAGAATAGATAATGGTGTCATCAGCAACTACTAATTTTACAATGGGATAAGTAGTTAGGCCAAATCATTAATGATAATAGAAAGCCAAGAGGACCATCAATTGAGCCTTGAGGCATTTCACACAATATGCAACAATCAGAAAGTTTATGAAGACGTGGACGGAAGGATATTGAGTTCTAGACCACTTAAATAACTTTGAACATGTAATGCAATATTTACTTACTTCCCATAAATTAAGTTTATTTAGGAAAAAATGTATGATTTACAGTATCAAATGCTTTTTTTTAAGATCAAGCAAGTGATGCTAACAACCCATTTACCTCTATCTATTCCCCAGACCCGTCCTCAGTACATAATTAAAGCAGTAGTAGTATAGACGTGGAATGAAAGAGGGCGGAAAGCCCAGACTGATGACTATTTAAGATTATTACATTTAGGTAGTTATAAAGTTGATCAAAAAACAGCTCTTTCAGCGAATCTTAGAATTACAACCAACATTGAGATAGGCCATAGTTACAGGAAATTAGCATGGGTCACCAGCATGAAAACTGGGATAACGCTAGCTCTTCAGCAGGTGAGGAACTTAAGTAGTGGTGAAAGAGTTGATATTTATTGATGTAAATTACTGGTGTGATGATTGGTGCAGCCAATTTAAGTAGTTTGTAGAAGGCATATATCTAGACCCCAATAGCCTTTTTGTCATTTTAATTAAGAGTGTTAAGGACATATCATGAGAGTGACAGGGGGGGGAACAAAATCAAAAATGTGGCCATTATTGTCTCTCCGATAGTGCGGTATAATTACGAACCATTATCTTTAAGTTTCCCTGAAAGTTTTAGGTCCAATTTCTACAAGTAATTATTTAGGCATTGGCACTCTTGATCTTCTACTTGACCTGTATTAGTTTGATTTCAGAAATTTCTGGTTTTATTGGTTAGATTGGATGACATGTCGAATGTGCTCCAAGTGTTTTGATACTATTTATTTTCTCGTGAATCTGTTGAGAGAAATTCTCGTTTCTTATCTCTGATGAAGTTATTAGTTTTATTAATTTTGCGAAATGATTCCCGCTTCGTGATCATTGTTTGACGAAATCGCATTTAGTTTTAATTGTCTCTCCTCCGAATTCATGTCAACGATTTCAGTAGTAAGCAATGGAGCAGTTTTTTCGAACCTCTGTGTCTTTAATAGGTGCATGTTTATCAAACAATATCAAAAAGCGTGATCACAACATTGAGCCGAAATAATGTTCAATATCACACTATGTTTACAAATCCAATCAAATTTGGCAAGTCATTTAGAAAAAGCACCTTAGTCATTAAACTCAGTATAGGAACGTGAGATTTTATATTGATGCTTCTGTTTATCACTTAGTATTACTATTAGTATTTCTAGCCTTACCCCAATGTAAAATATGTTATTGAATGACACTAAATGCTATGTGGGATGCCCTGATGGCAAGCTTTATCATTACTGGAAAAACAAAACAAGGTCAATTTCCCAGTGGAGGCCTGTGTTCTCAGTTATTTCTCAAGTTATTCGAGGTGGTTCCTTAAATAAGCGTTAAGATTAAAAATTGCACAAATAATCTCTATTAGTTCTTGTTAAACAGGGGGGGGTGTGGCAGATAGCAAATCAACAATTTTAAATCCCATTAGAATGTACTCCTTACCTTCAGAATCATCATCGGAAGAAGGTGTACAAGGTGATCAAATAAATCATACATGGAAACTGGTGACCCGATACACACAGTTACGACATGAAAGGCTTTTCTGCTTATAAGGCAGTATCTCAATAGTAAGGAGTTCAAGCTGACAGAAAATAAATCAGATCTAATCTTGTGGTTACAAACAATGGATATAACATTGCAACTATCCTCCTCGTTTAGTTTCTCATTGTTGTCATAATTCGTCATTATGTATAAATAAAATCATCTAATATTTGATATTACTATTTCAATTCTATCATACCCAGAAATGTTTATCAAAGACATATTACATTCAATTGGGTTATCGCTCAAAACATGCTCAAGCTCATCTAGAAATGAGTAGTTAAACCACGGAAGTGTTGAGTTGAGCAATAACAAACCTTTGAATTATCAAGGCATTAAAAAGATTGCCATCGGAAATCCTATGCTCGGGATCTGTAATCCAAGACACATTAGAATTATGAGGAGGATTAACAATACTACTTGTGTCATGGTTAATGACATATTTCAACAATGAACTCTAGATGACATTACACAATCATTTATTATTTTACATTTAATATAAATATATTACAATTAGATCAACTCTGTCATCATCTTCAACAAAACTTGATTAGGAGTAACATTGGCATGTTTGTCTTGGGCATGGTTAATGAGCACTTGTTAATTACGACATGAGTTATAAGAAAGAAGAAAGGACATTTTCCTTGTGTCATTTAAATGAGAACAGTTTATGTCTTTGGTAGTCAGATGGTCACAGATTGTAAAACTCACAAATTATATTGAGGAGAGTTTTGAAAAAGCGTTGAAAAGGCAGGCGTCATCAGGGGACCTTACTGCATATGACACCGTGTGCACCAGGGCTTGACACTCGAGTTTCGATCATCCCGGTTCGTCACCTTGTACAATTATAGTAACATGCTTGCAAACCGTAGCTTTGGTCTTAAGACCAGTGATGGCCAGAAGCAGTTGACTGCATCGCCCGAGGAACAGAGTCCCACAAGGATCAGTACTGGCTTCCCATGCATTCAATTTTATATCAGCAATTTCTAAACTCAAAAAACATCTAGACAATAATTAAGCTGTTTTTAAAAGTATCAGTTATTATGACAAAACAATGAATATAAAAACAAAAAATATCAATAGCGACACACTTTTGATACCATAATTTGGAGTATGTATTCCACTAACTACACCTTTGTAATTGTGAAATTTCATTGCGGGGCAAATTATGATTTTCATGAAAATATAGTTGTACACGTCTTTCTATGGGAAATAGGCATATAGAGGGCGCGTATAACATACAAAAATATTAGTCCTATATGCAAGATTAAGAACGATTTTTTCTGATTTTTGCGGAGTGGTAATAAGCTCTTGCACTGTCCCCTACTTAGATAGTTGTCAAATTGTTTGTCGCCATTGCTTTCTTTTAAAATTGCTCTGAAATAAAAAAGAGACCAATTTGCATGGGTTCAAAACAGTTGTGATATGGCTACGCAGACGATCTTACCCTTCTTCCCACTCGGACAGGAAAGCTGACTGAAGTTGAAACGACATTACTGAATATATGGCCTAATTGCAGCATTGTATCTCAAGACCTGGAGGCTGAAGTTGAGCGAAGCCAAGACCAGCGCTACTTCCTTCCATCTTAACACCATAGATGCTCGTCGTCAGCTTCAAATCAAGCTCAATGGAGCGCATCTGTCATACAATCCTACACCGACTTATCTGGGAGTAAAGCTTGATCGGCAGCTTACTTATCTCGAGTCAGTATGTGCACAGGTATCTCGAGGAAAAATTCCTTGACACATTACCTTGCTGGATCTTAATGGGTGCTAGCCGTCCACTCTATGACACCACCACCCTGGCTCTGGTTTACAGTGCTGCTGAATATGCCGGCCCAGAGGGTGTATGATCATCAACAAGAAGCTGGATAGAGTACTCAACCAGACCATGCGAACCCCATTAATGGCTGCCTTCGTCCCACTCAATCTGAGTTTCTACCAGTTGCTTCAGGCATGCACCTGCAGTGCATGCAGAGAGAACATCACACAAATAAAACTGGTGAACAAGGCTCTGTTGGATAACAAGCACTGCTGCATATTACTGTCAAAGGAATAACACCAGCTCTGCAGAAAGAGACTGTGCTCTCGTCGACCTTCTAAGACCACACCAATTCACTACCACACCTATGACAGCACTCCCACCTGGTAGCATATTCCACGTAAAGAATGGGTCACTGGAAACAGGATTCGCACATCACTATCAATGTGACCGATGGGGGCTGCGACCATCTCCACATGCCAATGTGGGCTCTCCATCACAGACTGCGGATTAAGAAACCATTCCCAAGTGTGCCCTAACTTTCGTCAACCGGTGGATATAGACTTTCCAAACCCCAACCAATCAATAGTGAGGCTGCCCACAAACTCAACATAAATATTTAGCTGCTGCCTCATTACGCAAGAAGAAGAAGATTCTGTTTTAAATCCATGTGAGGTAAAGTGTCGTGCCGAGTAAGCATGTGAACAGAGTCTCATCTCTCTTTTATCCACCCCTTATCCATCATTCCATCTATTTATTTATTATCGGCCGCAACTGAGTGTGTCACTATGATAGCGCCCACAATATCCTGTATGTCACCAAGCAGGGTCGCCAGATGGACCCTGCTGGATGTTCCAGCAATAATAAATGTTGGCAAAGGAGTAGTTGACAGCACGACCCCCACCCGGACACGGCAACTCCAACACTCGACACCTGTGCAATCACACGATGACAGTGACGGTGCGACACAAGCACGAAATTGGAGGAACGTCTCCATACATCTGTGCCCTTGTCCTGTGTCCATGGCAGGAAATGTCCTGTACTTGCACAGGAGCTTGGTGTAGTTGCCATCTAGTCTATCCTGCTGCTACGTCCCCATGTCCAGGTTCTCAGATTCACCACAACAGGGATACTCTCTACACAGGCGAATGAGAAGGTCCCTTGGTTGAATGGAGATACGATTGCAACAAGTGGTGTAGTTTTATTGCAGGCAATCTAAGCTTGTCCTTTGACTGTCAAGAAGGTCTTTCTTACTGTCAGCACGTAGGAGGACTCAGGCCAACACGAAATCCTACCCTCCTTTGAGTTGGAACCGATACGTGGTGCAGACAGGTCGATTGACCCTCACGCTCACTGACCGCCATGCACTCCTTCCCTTGGGGCCCAAAAAATTTTTTTCAGTTACAGGCCGATCCCGTCTACAGCATTCTCAAGCGATATCAGTAGATCTGTCAACAATATCAGATGGCTGTCAGAGTCAGATATCTATGTAGTCAGGCGCTGTGAGATGTCTGATTTGGTGCATCTAGAGCGCTTGGGGTTGATAGGCGTCCCCTTGTCATTCATGATGTCCAGACTCATGAATTATAATCAACTTGATTACAAAGACCAAAGGGAGCAAGAGTATCTCTTTGGAGCAACCGCCCCGACAGATCATTACGCGCAAACGGCAAGTTGGTGGAGAACAAGCAGCACCACATACGTTGACACGTCAAAATGCATTGGAGAGTTATAAAGAAGAAGCATGGTCAATAGATGTAATCCCTAACTCCTCAACGATCCCCGAGGGCAAGCAATCTGAGGGAGTGTTGATATGCCTTTGCGAAAAACCAGTCCGGTTTGTCAGAATGAGGAATCCACGTGAGGAGTGACCCTGTCGAGCAGCACTGAGATTGCAGACATTAGAGGCCAGTGGTGACAGTTGTTCCTCTGCAGGTATGGGGCAGTTGCAGTACCCATCACACGCAAGCGGAATGATGTGACGATGTCGAAAAGGCAGCCGACCCACTTCACATGCAGGCGCCGTTACACAATTTCAAGAGTTGATTATGGAACAGTGGACACCATACCATCGTAGGAATGCAGTCAGGACCAGGCATCCCGGTGCCGCCCAGCCTCTCTAGGCAGCTCTGAAGCTCCTCTATAGCGAAAGGTCCAGTCTGGATAGGAATGGTGTCTGCCATCTTGTGATTGAGGAAAGGTTCAAGGTCAGTGTCATTCCGAACTGGCCTGCCGAACTAAAGTGCTGACACCATGTGGCAAGGCGCTCCTCATCGTTTCACCTTGATTCCTATAAGTGGGGCAGCCTGTCTGCTAGCCACCCAAGGGTCCTCCAGGCAGCAGCACGCTTGTTTTCAAAATGTAGGGTGTAAAGCGCTTCAGCATTGGTCTTAACATGCTCCTCAAGCACCACAGTATATGCATTATCAAGTTCAGCCTTAGCGGCATCACGGTTCTGTTTGAAGCTTCTAGTGGATTTAGCACGGTGCTTTTTGGCTGTAGACTTCAGTTTTTTCCTGGCTTTGCTGACATTGTCATTTGAGGCAAAAGCAGTAGTCTCTGTTACCTTTCCAGCATTTAAAGGAAATATGTCATGATTCTGAATATTTGGAAAATTTGGTATGGATAGAAAGCTTAAAGACACTATCAGTGATTTGAAAAATATTTGAAATTTGCAGGAATTGCTTCAAAGTGAAGGATAAGTCTGTAGAATTCTCATAAGTTACCTTTTCCAGCTGTAGAATTGACAGAAAAGGAAGAAAACGGCAGTGTTCCAAGATACGATTCTCCATTCAATTACGTGTTGTAGTAAGTGTCCGTTCGGACAATAATGACTAAAATCTCCGACCCTGTCCTTATTAAGTTGCTTCTGGTCTTATCATTTGCAGGGTATGTTAGGATACCTGTACTTGTTACATGCATGCAAAAATCTGATTTTTGATGATTTTTTCGATTTGCTGATTTAACAAATCACTGATAGTGTCTTTAAGTAACGTAGATTACATATAAATCAAAATAAGTTGAAAATTGTCCACATTTGTTGAGTATTTTGCCTTTTAATTTCCCGCCCAATAGCTTACTTGAAAACGATTCCGACAAATCCACATCGCAGGCAAATGGTGACGTCAAAGTGATGACCATCCATAATTTACGTCGTTGTGACCATCATATCGCAGTGTTGCCACTTCAATAATAATTAAACACAACGAAATGAAACATCATTCTGTATAAACTTTTTTTCTAATTTTATTATTACTTTCATTAATCCATCAATATTACAGTGTCAGCAATAACAATTCGAGTCAACACGATGTTTTGGTTATCACTTTGACGTCACGAGTTGGGCGCTTTTGATCAATGAAGCCGTGGCGAAAAATCCGCCCGTTTTCTTCGTATGTCAAAAAAGCAAAAATTAAAATGCCTCTATTTTGTTAATTTTACATCAAATTGTATTATTTTTTCGGGAATTCGTGATGTATGTACATATATTTTATGCATTTCAAGATTCAGCCTTAGCGGCATCACGGTTCTGTTTGAAGCTTCTAGTGGATTTAGCACGGGTGCCTTTTCTTGGCTGTAGACTTCAGTTTTTTCCTGGCTTTGCTGACATTGGCATTTGAGGCAAAGCATTAGTCTCTGTTACCTTTCCAGCATTACTATATTCGTGCCCTTTCTTCTTCTTCTTGCGTATGAGGCAGCAGCTTAAATATGTTGGAGTTGGTGGAGCCAGCTCACTGTTGAATCGTTGGGGTTTGGAGAAGTCCATATCCACTGGTGGACGAAGGTAGAGACAATCATTGAGAATGGTGATCCGCAGTCTGTGATGGAGAAGCCACATTGGCAGGCTGAACTCTCCAGCTCCCATCGGTCACATATTGCCTGTTTGAACGACCGACACATGTGGGCTAATCCTGTTCAAGGTGACCCCATTCCTTACGTGGAGGATTGCTACCATGTGGAAGTTATGTCGGGTGTGATAGTGATTGGTCTGGTCTTGATCTATCCACGCGTGTTCCATGTCTGAGAATGTTGAATGGAGAGCGGGAGAGTTTTTATCAGCGTGCCGACCGCAAGTCGATGAAGGTGGCATTACTGTGGCTTCCCGAGCTGTGTGATTCTTTGACAATGTTATGCAACATGTGCTTGTTGTCCACCAAGCCTTGTTTCAACCAGTTTTATGTGTGTGATGTTCTCTCGAAGCACTGCAGGTCACAATGCCTGAAAGCACTGTAGAAACTCAGATGGAATTGGACGAAGGCAGCCAGGAATGGTTCTCATGGTCCTCATTGAGTATGTTGTCCAGTTCTTTGTGTAAATCTAATGCTTCATATCTCTCCTTGTCGCGGATTTCGACTCCACCCATTTTTGTCTACCAGTGCCCATTTATACAACCTGGGTAGAGAGAGTATTGAGGTAAGTGCCAAGGGTCCCAACACTTAGCCTGCAGCGGGGATCGAACTTTGCTTGTGGTTTGAGGCTCAACGCACTCATTGGACCACACGTCTGGACGTGGGTTAACTTGCGGCAATAACACTATAGCTTGATCGACGGATTTTCGTCTATTTTCACTTCTTAGGGAGCAAATCAATACTCAACCGCTGTCCATTTTTCGGTTCAGCCCGGTTCCAGGCGTTTCATTTATCCGCTATTCTTCTGATCCTTAATCCGATTAGTATTCAGCAAACTCAAGGAATTAAGTGAACCGCGTGGAACCGGGCAGAACCGGAAAACACCCGCCGATTGAGTATTGAATCGCCCCTTACAAAATTTGAAACAAAGTAAATTAATTTCTCAAAATTGAATCATAACGGGAGTCGAACATGTGACCAGTTAAGATTTTTGAGCATTCTCAACCACTAGTCTATCGAGGCGTTTTTGGCGATGTTGGGATTTTATTTCAAATAAATCTTCACGGAATACAAGCACCATGCGTATATCAATAGATAAAGGCAGTCATGCGTGTATACAATATATAACATAATACTAGAACATGTCATGTATATTTATTAAAACACTATCATTGATCTACACAAATTATTTGAAAAATTTGCAGAAATCGCTTAAAAGTAAAGGATAAGTCTGTAGAATCCTCGTAAGTTATTTTTCCTTTCCACTGAGATTGAAGCAAGGAAGAAAAGACTGTTTTTCAAAGATAATTATGAATCTCATCATTACGTGTAGTAAATAAGTTGTCGCGTTTAAGGACCAGTACTAGACTAAATGTCCGAATTTGTCCATATTAGGTGCTTTTGGTCTTGCCAGTGTTAAGGGTATGTTAGGGTACCTATCCTTGTTTGCAAACATTAAAACATCTGATTTTTGGTTTGATAGTTTCGATTTTCAGATTTAGCATCACTGATAGTGCCTTTAAGTGGGACTGTGGCTTAGGTTTAAAAGCGATGACCTGTAATACAAAAAGTAACTACGGAAAAAATTTCGCGTCCAGTTACAGCGAAGATATCGTTCTCAATTATCAAAATTTCATTATTGTGCAGTTTGGAATATTAAAAGCAATTGTTGGAAATTAATGCCTTCTGTTTAAAACATCAGGGTCACACGGAACTTTCTGAAAACAAAGCTAGTTTAATTTCCTGACCCAAGGTGACACATGGTTGTGTAGATAGTCAATAAATACATGTACTTTTGATTTGTGAGGGAACTGTTGAAATCTGAGCTAAAGGAAAAATAATACGAGCTAAGTAAAGAAAAAACCTTAAGTGAAAGCGGAAGCTGCTACATTTGGTCAATGAAATTTAAACGCGAAATACAAGGAAAACGCCGAGAAAAACAAGTAATTGAAAAAAAAAGGGGCCGATGTCGCCGCTGGCAACTAAGGTTTCCACAACTGAGTAAGAATATGTGATTCTTCCTGTAGCAATATTAATTGTGAAGCACCAAAATTACTTGGCATCAAAGAGTCAAACCAAAATAATTTAAGAGGTGACTAATTTCGATATTGGTCGTTTTTGAACAGATACCAAAACGATTCTTGGCGAAGTGTAAATTTAGACTGCAATACTTCATAAAGCCTAATGCTACAGGTATGGGATTATGCAGGACGGGATTACCATAGAGCCAGTTGGGCCCGAGGTTCGGAGGACATCAAAAGTGGTTTTTTGTTAACATTTAAAGGAAAATGGACCAAGGATTGAATCATTGTAAACAAAAGCAATCACCCCCTTACCACCACTATGAGGAAGGGGTGGGGGGGTTTGGGGTTTGCTTCGGACCTCTGCACGGATCAGGCGACACTCTCTCCCTGACTGACAAATGGGAGTGGCAGGCGGCATCGCCACAGCAGCAACTGCCGCAGCCGCCTTTCAGCCACAGGGCTCCAACCACTCATTGCTAGCAGGTTCCAGGCTCCTTCAGCCCAAAGTGGCTTGCAGGCTCCCTTTGTCGAACAGCCTGGCCAAGATCCAAAGGTGGCCGTGTTCGGTAACGGCAGAATAGATGCCACAAGTCAGTGGCTCTGCCGGTTTGGCTTCCGACGCCCTGCGTGGTAAAGGTTCGCGGCTGCCCGGGGAGTGGGAGAGCCGCTCGGGTTGTTCCAAGTTTTGGGGACGAGGGGTGGTCTCTTCAGCGGGGGGGGGGGGGGGGGGGTCATCGGTTTGCTTCGGAAGTGGGGGACACGGGACCTCAGGTCGATGGGTCCTCTTGGTGGTTCGTATTAGGTACCGCCTCGAGTTCACCGCTCCTCCACCGGTCCGTAAGAACCACCTGCATTCCCAGAGGCCCATCAAAGATTAAGGCTCTCTTAGACGAGGTGAAGTCTCTGAGAACAAAGAATGCGGTGGTCCCAGTGACGGGCGAAGGTCGGGACGATTTTTACTCGTCCTTCCTGACTCCAAAGAAGTCAGGTCAATGGCGCATGATCATCAATCTGAAACCGCTGAACCGCTATACCAAGCCCCGGCCGTTTCGAATGGAAACATTAAAGGCAGTTCTCGGCGTGCTGCGACCGGGGTGCTAGGGGTCACGCTCAACCTCAAAGACGCTTACCTTCATATTCCAATCCATTAGCCGTCCAAGAAGTGGCTCCGCTTCTCAGTAGACAACGAGAATATAGAGTGTCAGGTTCTGCCCTTAGGCCTGTCCACATCTCCCCGTGTCTTTACCCGCATCGTCAAAACAGTGGTGGAATTCCTCAGGTCGAGGGGCTTTACTCTTTTTCTTTATCTAGACGATAGTTTGGTCATAGGCGAGTCAAAGGCTTCTCTTCTAAGGGATGTTCAAGTCATTTGTCGCCTCTTCATTCGTCTAGGCTTCCTCATCATTTACGAAAAGTCAAATCTTGTCCCGTCCCAACAGCTGCAGTTCTTAGGTGCCTCTCTGGACCTGGCAAGAGGCGTTGTCTCCCCATCGCCCGCCAGGTTCATGCGCCAGGCTATTTCTTCCCTGCTGCTCTGTTCAGGACCGCCTAATGCTTCGGTTGTTGGTCTCATGGCAAGCATAGTCGATGTCGTTCCCTTTTGCAGACTTCGCATGAGACTAATTCAGCTTCATCTCGTATCCCACTACAGACCATGGAGACACTCTCTGGACCATACGGTCCCTGTTCCGGTGTTGCTATCCAGTGCTCTTCAGTTGTGGATGAACCCCACTCACCTCAGGCCGGTATTGATGTTCCTCATCTCGTCCACCTCTCACCCTTTCGACGGACGCATCGAAGAGGGGCTGGGCTCATCTCCTTGAAATACAGCTTGTCGGGAATTAGACTCCAGTTCCGTCACCGTCATATTAACGTGCCATATGGACGAGCTCTGGGCAGTCTTCATTCCTTCTCCACTCTCTTCATGTTGTCAGGACCGTTCCATCTAGGCTTTTCAGACAACATGTCGGTGTGTTATCTTATCTCAAAGCAGAGGGGACCATGAGCCTCTCTTTGCAAGGGAGACGATTCAGCTACTTTGGTGGTGCGAGAAGAGGGAATCCTCTCTGAAGGGGGCACATTCTCGATGTGATAACGTTCTAGGGATGCTCTTTCAGTATTCACGGCCCCACAGAGACTCTAGAGAAACGGTCCGCCTCATCATAAGGCCGACTGTTTCCGATGTGGGCGCACATCAATGGTTCCCATTCGACATCGCGCCTCACAGCTGACAGTTGGAATTTCCGTGAGGATGCTCAGATCGCACTCCAGGCATGAGAATATCGACTAGTCAAATACCTCTAGTAGATGCGGGCGTTTCGTGCAAGTGGTGTGACGATCAGGCGTACGAACACTTATCTGGCTTCTTGTTTTTTTTTTTTTTCTGTAGGCCAAAATGTGCACGGGGGTTGTTATACAAATACTACTTCGTTAGAGGGGGCAAATAGGGCACAGTTTTCCCGAGGTACTGGCTACGGGCCTATACCCGAACCCGAAGGGTGAGGGGTGATAGGCCCGTAGCCAGGTACCAGGAAAATAGTGTGACCTATTTCCCGATATAAATCATGTAGTATTTGTTTTACGGACACTTCACTGTTGACTGGGGGGACGAGGTTGTAGAAAAATAGTCCAATCTATTTACTTAGGGAAATAGCACGAGGTAAGAGGAATCAGCCAATGAAATAGAATGATTTTATTAATGAATATTCATGGAGGTGTAATAAATTCTATTACATACTTACCACCAGACCTACCCACCCGCGAGAGAGACTGGCCCCTTGGTTCCATACTCTGCACCGCAAAATCAGCGTGTAAATGTTTGGCCAGAAAGAAAAGATACTTGCAGTCAGGGTTGGAGTTCATGACCGATGGGCGGGGGGGGGCGAGTGTCCACTTTTAGCTCAATGTTTTTGATAAAGGGTCCAAAAATTAAGGAAAGGTTGACAAGAAAGTCCATTTTGGGAGAGTTGTTCGACCATTTAGGGGGGGTAGGTCAACTTTTACGAAAAAATTGTCCACTTTTTTAAAGTTCCGCACCCCCAAATTACATAAGGTTCTCACAAAGATGCCAGATCTTCTTTTCCTTCTATCCCTTTACCCTTTCTCTTCCTCCCTTCCCCCTCAGCTGCTCAGTTGAGATGTTTTGTCAAGGGCCTACGCTTTTCATGGTTTCAAGTTTAGCAATAACGGTTTCCAGTTCGTCATGTTGAAGGGGCGAGTGAAACCAGGGTCGCACTATTTTACCTCTTACAGTCTAGTTTGATGTTCTTGGGCTTCTTGCTACACATGACATTTAAAGCAGTTGGGTTGGACAACTGGGTTGGGGTTGTAACATTTGGCTACTGGGATGTTTGTTGGATCCACTCGAACATTGTGATTGTATAGGACCATGCTTCTTGATGTTAGGGGCCATTATAGGTGGATTCAATTATAGGTGTTGCCCGGTTTTGATCTTTTCTGGGAGATCCCCTCCGAACACTTCCTCTCCTTTAGCAGTGTTTTAGCTGAGAAAGATCAGCTTTAAAAATGGTGTATAATCTTGATTTCTTTAGCACATTCCTGGAAAGGCCTGGTATGTATTCTGTCCTACCGCCTCTGGGTATGAATCTACAGCATCTTGTTCGCTAGTTGGGGGACATTTGTCATTATTGTGGGGTTTGGAACCATCCTTCTCATGTCTGATCCAGCCATTAGTGAATCCTTGCTAGTCTGCTTTCATATTGACATTTGTTCGGTCTTCCGGCCGCGTGACTGGGAGACGATTGGTCGATTGTGAGTTAATGGACAGGGATCCAGAACAATTTGCTACACAGGTTAGATATGTTTTACTAACAATAGCTTGATCAGGGTTATAACTTCTCTCCAACGGGTACATAACATGATGGCGGCTAGCCAAACTACGAACAGCGCGGCCCTCTCATACTTGTAGATTTCTTACAGTCGTCCAATGGTATTTTCTTGAAACTTTGTAGATATAACATCTGGTTTAGGGTGGGTTCATACTTTCATCGGCAGACGTCGCCGACGCTAGTCCTTTTTCACATGCTTTTTTGCGCGGATGCATGAAAAATAGTGTTGCGTAACATCATGTTCGAAAGGCTACGTCTGCAGACGTCTGCCGATGGAAGTATGAACCCACCCTTTCGGCACGAATGACATTCAGAACTTGAAGTCAAACATGTTTATTTTGATGATTAACTGTTATTTTTATTATTAAAATGATGATCGCCGCATAGTACAAATGCTACTGGCTATACTATATCCAGCTGTCTGGACGAGCTCTCCTTTTATGGGTGACGTTTCATATAGAAGTCCAAGTATTCAAATGAGGTATTATTTAAGGATTCCGTCATGCGCTGTATGACGTTTGGCAATACGCTCGACCGACTAATTTGAATACCTCATTTGCATCCTGGGACTTCTATATAATATCTACCCATTTGTGAAGGATTGAACAAGCACAGTAACAGGAACACAACTTCAATATTTCCCTCGAGGTCCATTCGCTACGTATAATTGGGTACAACAATGATTACAATCGTTGATGATTTAGCAAACTAACGTACGAGTGATATTTTGACAAAATGAAGCATAATCTTTGAAAAACTCTATTTTCGCACACATGTTTTGGGATCAAATCAATAAATGAGATCTTTCATAAATTAGCATCAAACTATTTTCTGTGATTTGGCAGACTAGCGCATCATGATACGTTTGTCATTGACTACCGCACAACTCCAGCCTCCTAATGATTTCCCCAACATCCGTATAGGTGGAATACGATAGTATCGCAAGGTAAAAGTATAGGAAGTATATTGTGAGAGAGTGATTTGGACTTACTAAAGTATAATTTGTGATAGTTACTCATAATTAATCATTATAATTTGTTTTTATAAATGCTCTAACACACATGAATTATAAAGATTCTAGAACAGTGATAAATTTATCTCTCATTGCCTCTCCCAGTACTCGTAAAAATCACAGCTTTTCAAATTGCGATTTTCTTACGTTAGTATGCCTAAATAACAGACGAATTGTAAGCCTTTGTCCATTGGAAATAATGGTATAGGTGTGTCAAATCCCATATTACAATTGCACCCTTTGTTACCTATTGAAATTGTCTAGATGGGTACAAATCAATGATTACAGTTGTAACCTTTGCTACCTATTGAACTAAATGGTTTTCGATGTGTACAATCCATGATACACTGTAAGCCTTGTTACCTATTTGACAAATAATGGTATCGATGTGTACAACATCAATGATTACAATCTGCAACACTTTGGTTACCTATTTGAAATATTGGTCTAGATGGTAACAAATCAGTGATTACAAATGTAACCCTTTGCAACCTATATGAAAACATAATGGTTTAGATGTTGCACAAATCCATGATTCCAATGTTAAAGCCCGTTTGTAACCTATTTTGAAATAATGTTTATAGTGCTGTACACATCAATTTTTGCAATGCAAACCCTTTGTTACATTTGAAATAATGGTCTAGGTGGGAACAAATCAATGATTTGACAATTGCTAACCCTTGTTACCTATTGGAACAATGGTCTAGGAGGGTGCCAAATTAATCAGGATGCAAATTGAAAACCCTTTGTTACCTATTTGAAATAATGGTCTATATAGGTAGGTACAAAATCAATGATACAATTGCAACCCTTTGTTAAACCATATTTACCTATTTGAAATCATAATCAGTGGTGTACAATACATTATTACAAAATGTAACCCTTTGTTACCTATTGAAAGAATGGTCTAGGTGGGAACAAATTAATGATTACAATGCAACCCTTTGTTACCGATTTGAAATAATGGTCCAAGGTGGGTACAAATCAATGATTACAAGTGTAAACCCATGTACATATTTGACATTAATGGTCTAGATGTGTACAATTTAATGAATTACAATTGTACCCTTTGTACCTAGTTGAAAGAACGGTTAGGCTTGATGGACAAATCAATGATTTTACAATTGTAACCCACTTGTACCTACTTTAAAAGAATGGTCTAGCAGGGTGGCAATCAAAAATTACAATTGTAACCCATTTTTACCTATTTGAAAATAATGGTATAGGTGGGTACAATTCAATGATTACAATTGCAACCATTTGTTTAACTATTTGAATTAAATGGTCTAGGTGGTACAATTCCAAGGTGACAATTTGTAACCCTTGCTACAATTTGATAATAATTGTTCTAGGTGTGTACAAATAATGATTTCAATTGCAACCCTTTGTTACTATTGAAAATAAGGGTCTAGATGTGTACAATCAATTATTACCAATTGCAACCCTTTGTCACTTTTTGAAATAATGATAGGTGGGAACCAACAATGATTTAAACAATTGTGCCCTTGTACCTATTTGGAAATTAATGGGTCTAGGTGGGTATAAATCAATAGATAACAATTGCACCCTTAGTTACCTATTGAAACATAATCGAGTCTAGGTGTTTACAAATCAATAATTACATTGTAACCCATTGTTACCTATATTTGAATAAATGGTCAAGCGTCAAATCAACCAGTCACACAAACTTAGGCATTCCATCCGCACGCTCTGAAACAAGTTCGGTGTATGTGAGTTACCTTGAAGGAGTTTGCCAGCAGGAATCCAGATCTAGAATGATTAAAATGTAACCTTTGTCCTATTTGAAATAATATCTTAGGTGTGTAAAAATCAATGGTTTCAATTGCAACCCCGTTTGTTTAAAACCTATTTTGAAAAATGGTAAGGTGGAGGTAAAAAATCAATGATTACAATTGTAACCCTTTGTTACCTATTTAAATAATGGCTTGGTGGGCTTAAAATCATGAATTTACAATTGCAAAACCCTTTGTTAACCTATTTGAACTAATGGTATAGGTGGGTACAAATCACGGCTTACAATTGAACCCTTTAACCTATTTTAACTAATGTCTTGTGGGTACAAATCAATGATTACATGAACCCTTGTTACCTATTTGAAATATGGATCTAGATGTGTACAAATTTAATTATAACACATGTAAACACTTGTTACCTATTGAAATAATGGTCTAGGGAGGGTGCCAATGCAAATCAATGTTAACAATTGTAACATTGTTACTCGTAATTTGAAATAATGGTATAGGTGGGTACAAATCATTATTACAATTGCAACCATTGTTCCTATTTGAAATCATGGTCAGGTGAGGTACCATTCAAAGGTTTACATTGTAACCCTTTGTTACCTATTTGAAATAATGGTTATAGTGGGTACAAATCAATGATTACAATTGCAACCCTTTGTTACCTATTTGAAATTGGGATAGTGTGGGTTATAAAAATCAATGATTACAATTGTAACCTTTTTGTCCATATTTTAAAAATGGTCTTGGTGGGGTACAAATCACTGATTACCAATGGTACCCTTTGTTACCTATTTTAAATACTGGTCTTGGGGGGTACAAAATCATGATTACAATTGTAACCCTTTGTTACCTATGTGAAATAATGGTCTAGGTGGGAACAAAATCCAATGGTTACAATTGTAATCCTTTGTTACCTATGTTTGAAATTATGGTCTTTAGGTATTACAAATGAATGATTTACAATGTAATCCATTGTACCTATTTGAATAATGCGTCGATGTACAATCAATGATTACAATGTAACTCTTGTTAAACTACTTCTATAAATCTAATATAATAATGTGAATCAGTGATATCATTGTGATATCATAATCTTGTTTTTATGCATTTCTTGTATTACCGCTTTGTAACAAATTTGCTAATACAAATCTGATCTTCTGGAATACCCAATTGAACCCACTCTTTACTTCGATAAGTATTGTCTGTCGACTGAGCACAATGAAGATTATCTGAACTTGAAACTGAAACAAAACTTTCAATGGTGAACAACAAATTCTACATTGTAGTTTGTCTCCGTTTCGATCCTTTCTTATCCTTCCTTCCTGTTTCTTGATTCAATTCTGTTGTAGTGTCGAGTGTTTCATGGGCTTCTCTATAGCTTCCACTCTTTCTTCGTTTTTCGTGTCGTATTACATTTTACAATGACTTACAATAAAAACAGCGCAAATATGGAATTCTCACATAAACGCATGACGAGGACCCAATGCTTAAAGTAAATATGGTTAAATTGGCCCGTCGAATGTTGATAAAAAATATTCGTAAAAATGTTTTGAACAAGGGATAAAGGGTTAACAGGGATCAATATTTGGTTCTTCTTATGAATACCCTTAGCAGGCCTGGATTATCTATCTATGCAGGGTCATCTTGAACAAGAACTTATTGTATTTGATACACGAACGATAAAGGGTCTTATTTGCAATTACATGTAGTTATAAAAATGAGATTTTTGATCAAATAATATAATCAAGTTTTGAAAATGTTAAACAATATCAGCTTGAAATGAAATTTTCATCTTCACATTTTAGTGGCTTATACAATTTTACTGTTTAAAATTGCTTATGATTGACAAATGTGCCAAATTGACATTTAGAGCATGCAACTACATGACCTACTACATACCAAAAAATTACATTTCATAAATTTTTCTTTTGATAAGAAATTTAATACAACGATACATATCATTTGATTTTCGACACAATGAACTTTAATTTGTAATGATTTAAAATACAAACTAACGATAATTTTGGCCTTCATAATTTGTAATGTAATTTAAGAAAAATATTTAATCATATTATTTGATGCTAAAAATGTATTTTAAATGATAGAATGCTAATGAAAATATAAAAAAAAAACATTAGCTTATTACTTCAACAATAAAAATGCAATATGCAGGACTAATTTAAATTTATTAAATAAGACTTTAATTGACAAATTACTCTTTCAGTGTGTTGAATTAGTGAGAAATTTCTGATACAATTAGATAATAAGATTCCTCCAATATACAGGCGATTCATGAACATTCTTGAGTATCACTGTAAAATATTCTGTAAATTTACGGACATTTCTGGCCACAAAAATTCCAGAAGTTTTCATTATTTTACAGACTTTTCGTAAAACAATAGAAGCTTTTGCCAATTGCAGAACTTTTACAGCATTTACAGAAATTTGCTCACATACGGAAAACCGCGTACTTATAGATATTCCGTAATTTTTCTGGAATTTGCTGCCAGAAATTGTCGTAAATTTCCGTAAATTAACAAGTGTATTTTTTATTTTTTTTTATATTAAAACTCCAAAATTCAATTTAGGAAATAGCTGATCAGTTGAAAGAGTTCAAGAGGCATTCTTATACAAATTGTGTTTTTTAGTGGAATTAAGAAAAACATTTTCAGTAAAATTGACGTTCGTAATTTTAAAGAAATTTTTATTAAGAGTGTCATATGTCAATATTCTCAGTTAAAAGATATCAGATCTTTACGACATTGTCGCAGCATTTTTGTACTTCTTGTCTTTTTTTAAAAAAAACCAGGAAACTACTGGAAACCAGCTAAAATTCTATTATTTATAAATTAAATTATATATAAAAGTTTTTCGTGTTGATGAAAAACCTTGACCCCAAAACACCATCTGTAAAATTTCGCGCGATTTTCAATCCATTTTGATGTGAGAGCCAAAAACGTGATTTGTAAATACCTAGAGTTCCGCCGCTAATCAGCTCGTCAACAGAAAACCTAGATTTACCGAAAGAGGTCAAAATGTTGTGTCTAAGAAGTACTATTTTTTCTCGTTTACTCTGTTTTGGTGGACCAGCATTAATTTTACACATAGAACTCTAAAGGTAATGCTCCAATAGCTTTTAGCCCCTCCCCAGAACACCAGATTTTACCGGAAGCGGTCAAAATTTTGGTATTGATCAAAGCTACTATTTTTTTCACTTACCCTCGGAGTCTTAGGGCGACAAGGAAAATTGCTTTGGAAGTTGAAACGAAAAAATGTGCCCCATTTTGATCGATCAAAACTAATTTTACACAGCAATCTATCGGAATTACAAAATCACGCTTTAGCTCTCACCTCAAAACGGGATTGAAATCGGCGCGAAAAACTTTACAGATGGGGTTTTGGAGAGAATAAGTCTTTCTATCGGATGGAACTTTGCTATAATAAATCACCTATTACGCAAGGCAACATCTTTTTCGCGGTAATTTGACAAAACAAGTCAATATCGATTACAAATTCATAATAGCTGTGATTCTTACATAATTACACAAAATTTAAAACTACTTAATTTTAATTTACATAACGAAAAACATTATATGATATCCCGATTGTATGAGATAATATACAAAAATAATGGTCAATTACTGCCCAAAAAATATAGTTTGAAACAACCACTGACGCATAGTCGTTTAATCATTATGGTTTTGATATTGTAGTTCGTTTGGTTTTAATTCTGTTAACATGTTCTCATGAACAAGGCACAGCACACACGAACATACGCACACATACATACAACACCTACTCACACATCCACACTCTCTCTCCTCGCACACACACATTCGTCGCGGGCACATACACACAGGCGAGAAAACGCACACCTCTCGCACGCCGCCCGCAACATCACAAAATCACGAATTGGTAACAGACATAAAGACAATATTTATAACGAGCTATAAAAATACAAAATTATATCATGAATGAACTACCCCTAATTCAATATGAACTAAAGGGCCGCAGCCAGATGCATAGTAGTTTTAATAATTTTTTGGGTTTAAAATGTTGCAATTTCCATTTGTTCCGTTGGTTTTTAGTTGGTAAATTTTTATTGTAAATCAAAGCTTGGCATTGTTTTACACGCTCTATTTTCTTTTCCTGTTTTTGAGCGCATCACACACAAATATCACGTCTTTGTAACACACAACCCCAACACTGGATACAAAAGTATATACAACATCTTATACAATACGAATTATATCAATGCACTGTCCTATTAACCTTGCTTGAAACAGCCCACAACCCAGATTCAAAAAGTTGTTTAATATAATTTTTGGGTTAATTTGCGTGAATATTTCTATGAAGCAGTATGGGTTTAAATTTGGTAAACTTATTCGTCAACAAAATACTATAAGTCAGGTGGGTGACCTGATCAAAACCCCCCTCCCTTACCGCATCAAAATCAAAATGTTGATTTTTAAGATTGTGATATCGGTGGTATCGAAAGAAAGTTCATATTTTTCTGATTACCCCAATTTGAATATAAGGCCCAGGAAATGTTTGTTTTTTAAATTATGAGTAAAGGCGACTCCAAATGGTGGTCGACAACAAATATTAACACACTCGTCCTATTGGCCAATTTAGTACACGTTCTGGCTTCTATTACATAAACATGTGGACCAATTTATCTCAAAATTTGTAATCCAGATGTTGTTTGTTATATTGCTTTCTATTTTTAGGGAGAAGAAAACACATGAAAAATCATACTATATGAGTTACCCACTTTAATTGATTTACCAAAACATTTCGTATTTCCCCTTCCGTTCTGTCTTGACATCAACTTTTGTCTTTGGTCCAATTTAAAATAACAATCTAAAATTTAATCACGTGTATATAGTTTCATTTTTACGCACTCACAATTCCGTTTAATACAGCACTAGCCTGCTTACTCATAAGTAATTTCGTCTTTGCTCAAATTTGTTCACCACACACAAATATCTATCGATCATGGTGGTTTCATTTCATTTATTCACCAGCACCGTACAAACATTCTAGAAATGGATTACAATAGAGCAATGCTCGAGCACATGCCTATCTGACATGGCATTATTGCACTCTTTATTTTTGTGAATTCTAATAAATTCGGTCTAATAGTTATAAGCTATAAAAATACAAAATTATTTCAAATGAGTTGTGTTGAACAGGCCACACAACCTGGATGCAAGTATTTTTATAGTTAATGTTACAATTCTTTGTTTATAGCCCATTTTCTGGTGACATTTCTTTACTGTTTTTTAGCAGCATTCCAATTGAACACACATAATACGATACTTATCACTATATAAATATAAAATGTTTGTTATTGAAAAAGCTGCATATTCATAATGGTTGGAACAGGCCAAGCCCAGCCGCGTAGTAGTTTGATAATAATTGGGTTTAGTGTCGCGATGCTTTTTGGTTTTAATTTTGTGAAATTTTTAATTATGAATACAAACCTTTACATTTGTTGGGTGTGAGCCTACTTTGGTAAGCGGGGGTATATTGGTTGACTGTGGGTTTTAGTGGCGCACGACACGGGGGGTAGGGCTACATATTAGGGCGGGGTACTTGTGAATAAGCAATTTACCTTGGGGGGGGGGTTTTATAGACTATTTTGGTGGTTTAAATTGTGTTATGGTTTTAGCACGACGATACAAGTGGCCAACTATATAGGATACGGGTAGGTAAATACAACTACTAAACGCTAATTATTCTAGTTTATAGGGCTTTTTTTTGCTGTATGGTGGACGTGGGGATAAACTAAAAAATAGGTGTTTTTGCACAATGTATAAACTGTCTTTGTGCTTTTTGTGACATGTCATTTCTGTTTTTTTTTAAAATTTTTTTGCTTATTGTGTTTTTTTAACTTAGACCACTAGCTTAAACTGCCTTAAAGTGTTTGAGAGTGTTTTTCATGTTTTTTGGGGTGAGGGGCTGTCTTTTTTGTTTATTGCTATTTTTTTGCTTGAACAACTGTCTTAAACTGTCTTAAAGTGTTTTAAAGTGTTTTGGGTGACGGGTTGCCTTTTTTAGTTTTTCCTTTTTTTTTTTTGCTTAGGGAAACTTCTTATAAGCCCAATATTATATATGTACTTTTCCGTACTTGTACTTAAAATGAAAATATGTAATGACCTGACTAAGTCAAAAATGGCTGTAAACGGACGTCAGCAAAAATACATAAACACTATTGGGGGTTACATTATTTACCGTGTAGTAGACGAGAGAACGCATGGCATAAAATATTAGGTTAATATAGGATTCCCCCGTGATTTGATAATTTTCCAGTACATAATACTAATATAATAAAATAATACTATAATAATAATAATCAGTTTTTATATAACGCTTTATCACTGTAAAACAGTCTCCAAACGCTGTTGCCTATTATTATTATTATTACGCCGCCATTAGTGGCTGCCGGCCAAGCGCACACCCCTCTCAGCACTTAGATTGTAATATCCCCCATAACTTGACAGCTCCCAGATTTCGCTTGGGTCGGCGAGCATTGAGATATTCTCTTGCCCAGGGACACAAACACGTTGGCTTCGGCGGGCTCGGACTCACGCCCTAATGATCATGATTTTTTGCACTTTCCCACTGCACACGCGCTCTCCATACATTTCTTTTCCTGATGAGTTTTAAATCCTCCCTAAAATTTGAATTCCGCGTATTTCTTAAATTAATTTCATCCTGGGGATTATAATAACATTAGCCAATAAAATGCATTTAACGTTTGATAGTTTTGTTCCAAATGGACGCAATGTACACCTAGATGTGTCTAATGTAGCACAACCTGCTAATCATAGAGCATTTCGTCTTGGCTCAAAGTTTATACCAAAATCACGTATTTCGACCTGTGTGGATCTTTATCATTCATCATCTTTATTTAAAGCGGCACTGGCACATTTGCACAAAATATGAAATTTTCTTTCATTTGCTCTCAATGATAGTCTAGGCCATTCGAAGAAAAGAGATACATTTACACATAAACTAAACATATTCAAAAACAGATAAGAGTTAATAAGAGGTTGAAGACGTCCAGGTAATTTGTAGGCTACTTTTAATTTTTCCATAACTTTGATCAACAAATGTGTATATACATGAATATCATAGACTCGTACTCATTGAGATTAAACCACAAAGTTCATCTGTCAAACCGCGCATGCCCTGGTAAACATAGGCGTGCGTTTTCTTGTGTTGAACGCCATTTCCGTCGTCTGCTGAATTAATGTCGCCTTTTTACCCACAAGGACGCTGAATTTTGTCTTAGTCATTTCAGGTGAGGCTAATGTATATAAAAGGCTTTACACCATGCAAAAATTCGATTTTGAAAAATCTTGAGGGCACCCATTTTTCAATGTGCGCATGTCTCTGTTTAAAAAAACACAAAAATTGTATCACCAAAACCCTGTCCGGTGTGGGCCAAACCAGACACATGCAGGTCACATGTACACAATATACATACATAAGTCACGAAATTACAATATTAAAAAAAAAAACAACTTCGTAGTCTGGAGAAGGGCTCATCAGGACATGGTGGGGAGTTTTCTCAAACAGGGTGCAGGCATTCCCAATGGTGGAGCTGGAAATGCGGAGCAAATTGCCCTGACATCTTTCCGATCAGCCGTAAATTCGAACTCAAAGCGCATAATAGCACCTTTTTTTGAAGAGCTGCGGCCCCCAATTTTCCTAAATTTGTGAGATTTTTACACGGTTGCATGGTAACTATAACCTGTGAAGGGTTTAATCCTCGAAAATGTCTATGTGTCGCAAACGAAGGAGATTTTTTTTTTGTAGTTAGAATATTATTCGAGGATCTCCGCTATAATTCAAGGCTGCTGGAAACGGCTTTCCATATGAATAGCCGGGAAATAGCGACATGCACGTGTCTACGCTCATGCAGGTTTAATATGTTTGTTTTTATTGGTTCAGGCCATCAGTTTAGTATTTTCTTGAAGTGGCACTATTCCATCATAAACTTAGCATTTCCAGCGCTGCCCTAAATACAATCTGGGTTCCCCATTCTAATTACAAATTAAGGGAGAAAGGAGGAAAGGAAGGAGTGTGGTTGAAAGGTAAACAGATCTGGGATACTTATTTTATGATAAATGGCGCATTTTTTAAAAAGCATTCTCGTTCGCAGGTATAGTCTTACCTCTTAATTCCTTAGACTTATTTTTAATCTAACGAGACTGAATTAGTGACAAAACCTTTTTTGGACTTCAAAAAATTAATCCGTGAAAATGGCTTACTTAAATAAGTCCTTTTGATTGAATAAACCCTTAAATGAAGTTAAAAACTGTATATAAAACATTTAAAGATTTCTATTTGAATTAAAGGAATTGTTTTTAAATCCCAAAAGGTTTTGTCCACTATTCCAGTCACCTTAGACGTAAAAATAAGTCCAAGGAATTAAGAGATATACAATTACCAACATAACTGTACAAAAATATCAATTTTTAAATTGGGGGCGCTCTTCCACAAATGGGCCTGTTGTTTTCTTTATGTTTTGCATTATTTTAGTAATGAGGCCCCGGCTGCTGGAT
>JAMKCH010013645.1:0-26213 GCA_023653785.1 Ophioderma brevispina | reverse complement strand
AACTCAAACGTTGGAAGATTTTTTTCCCCAAAAATTTTTTATTTTTTTTCCCCCCCGGTTTTCCCTCATAAAAAGAGTCTGGCGCTGCCACAGGGGGGGGGAAGCTTGGGAATTTAATGTTTTTTTGTTAAAGGGTTAATTATTGGTGGGTCTCAATGGGTATTTGAGCCCCCCCACTAAAATTCGTGGGGTGCCCAGCCCCCCCACCCCCTGCTTCCTAAGCCCATGTTCGCTTCATTACCACTTTATAACCATCATCCACTTTTTCTATCGTAAAGTTGCAATATTTTAGTTAACGTAATAGCTAAACGTATTCTGGTTGAACCAAACGTCAATTCACGACGACGGCGGCTTTCTATTGCGTGTTGTTCGATCGCATGTTGTCTTTCCATTTGTTTCCATTGTTACAAATCAAATAAAATGAAAATGATCATATTTTAGTACTTATAACAACATTTCATTTTCAATGTTAAATTTGGGTTTAAAAAAAGAAAAATTTTATGATTTTTTAAAAAATACTTTGCTTATTTTACTGTTATTTTGGGTTACTTCTAATTAACATCTGAATGAAGAATGGGGGTTGTTTTGACCAGTCCATTTAATAATACATGGGTGAATGCAATAATTTTTCAGTCAGAAAATAAAACAAAATAGTCTAAACAGACAATCTCACGCATTAACCCGGAACTTCATTCCATCATATTTATTGTCACAATTCTGACCTTTAAAGGCACTATCAGAAAATTTGCATGGGTCATCTAGAAAGTGGAGAAAAAAGTCTATATTTGCATCTCATTCATGAACGTATTATAGAATTGTTCGTGACGGACACAAGTGACCACAATATCCGATTTTGTTTTCATTAGGTTGGCTCGCTAGCCTTATAACTTGCAGGGTATGTTTAGGATAGCTATACTTGTTGCACACATGCAAAAATCAAGATTTTTTATATTTTTTGGAATTCCAGATTTGGCGACTTGCAAAGTGCCTTTAACATAAATTTTTGTTTTTTCATTAATTTAAATTTAAGGAAGTGTGTGTTTGTAAACACAAGGGTCATAATTCTACAACACAAATATCTAGGGGTGTTATCTATTTTTTTAGTGGCTATAAATCAACTCAAGTAGCAACAGAGAACTACAACACAACTGCCGATGGAGATCCTATACAAACAGTTGGTCATACATTACAATAACTGAATGTGCATATACTTTTGAAGGCACTCCCTCAAACTATAAAGGATGTGGTAAAATTCTCACAATTATTATGAAACTTGTAATTATTGCAATAATAATTGTTATATTTCAAATGTCATACTTTATTGATAACTGAAGGATTGGGTGTAAACTTTGGCAAATATCAAGCTTTAATACTTTTGTTTTGTTTTGGTTTTTTTTTTTTTTTTTGTAAAAAATGAGAATTTACTGAATGTCAATTGTGAGGAAGCCTTATCATAACAAAACAATTGCTGTAAGGGCCGTAGGCGATTAAACCTTATATGAATGCAATTTTTTTTCTACACAAATTTTTTTTTAAAAATGTTTATGTTATTAAGAAAACCTGCCTTACTTGCATTTTCAACTGATTCCATTAACAACACATTCTTATTGCTGGTATACAGTGTGAGTCAATACAAACCCTACATCTGAAGATTTTTTCTTCAAAGGTTAAACGTTATTTTTGCTTCAAGTTTTCTTTGGTTTGTTTACAGAGATAAACAGGCTATCAGAAGATTTTATTTTGGTGTCTTTGGGACCTTTGGGTTCAGAAACTATGTCAATTTTGCGAGAGACCTACCAATTAGTTTGGCCCATTTTAGCCAGACACTGCGGAGAGAACTGACACCGCGTAACCATAAAACATTAAGCAAACGACCATTCACACATGCAATTTCAGATAGTATCGATTTCTTCTTCTCGACAAACGTCAGTTTTTGAATAAAATGGTCTATTTTGTGTAACATAATTAGAAGTAAAATTAGTTTGTGCCAAAAAAAAAAATTAAATTACCATTCATTAATAAGAGCCAGTTATTGAAAATCACTCCATATCAGTTCCCTCAGTCATGAACCCATAATGAACTAACTGCTCAAGATTTTGTTTTACATCTCTAGGTAATTATTTTGCACATACAAGTATACTCAGCAGCCATAAATTGCAAAAGAACTAAAGCGGAAGTTTCTGTAAATACATTGGAATTAAAACTAAATCACTATCGCAGCATGCTGTTGTTAAGCGGAATAGCAAAACTTTTCTATGGTTTTTCGTGTGGTTAAACAATGAAATCCTGCTGAACCAAAGTAAACTGGTATTACACCAGCTATCTTGACCTTCTATTTGAGAAATTTAGCATTTTTCACTTAGCATTTTCTTTTGTAATTTTCTGGATTAACTTTTTTTTATAATTCCTTCAATTACTCTCCCACCGTTTATTGTTTATATAATTTTGGTGTTAAATGTTTGCACTCAAATCGCTGCTGACGACATAGTTACGCTGATGAAACATGCATCTTTTTGGCTCCCAGATCGGCCAGACAGGATTTTTTAAGTCTCTCACAATAGGCGTAACTTCTCCCTCCAAAGTCCAAATACACAAATAACGTTTTTTCCTGAAAGCCTGTTTCCCTCTTTTCATAACCATAGCAAACATTTGAGCAAAAACCAATTCTTACTATTTTACTTATTTTTATTCTGAATGTAGGGTTTTTTTTGACTCACACTGTAAATGAAAGTCCCGTCCCCAGTTTAATCGTTACGACAACAACTCGTGGGATTTGCCACGTGTCCATGTTTGCAAGGTTGGGTTTATGTCCATCTGTCAGTGAAATTTTAACTGACACATTATTATACTTCTTCGTCTCCTAGTTTATTTCATTCCTTATATCTATCGATGACCCTATCAAGTTAAACTTTCCATTTTAACTTTGCATCAGTTTTTACTAGCAATTGATCTTCTTGTAAATGCTTAGAAATTGTGTTTAATATACCTTATACTAGCTGCAAAAGCTGGCATATAGTCAGAGCATACAATAATTTTTCAATGTACCAATGTCACATTAGAATTGGGCCAAAGTACTATTCTTGGGTGCAACGTGTTTATAACTCGCATTGACAGTCAAAAGCTATGTCAAGTGAATAAAAAAAATCTTTATCACGCCATATCAAGTCTTTAATTACAAGCGGTTATTCACACAATGTAAAAATTTGACCCCGTCCAAATCAGAGAGTGAGTGACACGACTCTTGGTTTTAAAATAAGACACTCATGTTTTGTCTTCTTGCTGGTTTCCATGATTTCCCCAAGGAAAAACTGTTTGGTGAGAGGCACGGTCGGATAACCAAATGTATCCGTATTAATAAATAGTCCAACATACACAAAGACATTTTAAAATTAATTAGTCATTTCCCAGGCCCCCCATCATCAAAGGAATAATTCTAAATATCTTGCTGTGTTTTTTTAATCTTATTTTTTCCATTGCATTGCATGCAAGTGCTAAATAGGCCTATTGAATCAATTGCAACGGAGTACTTTCCACCTTGGTAGCACTGAACTGAAACATGAAAATAACAGTGCACACCAGGTTTTGCTCTGGTATGCAAGGACGCACGTTGCCCTGAAACAACACGCAAGAACCAATCCCAACATGATTGTATAGTTCAGACAGATGTTGTGACTCACAATCTCATCTTTGGTAACCATGTTCACTGTTCCGGATTAGGTTTCTTAATATATTTGGAATGTGCATTAAGCAATGATAACTGTATTAATTGAGAAGGTGTTATGTGATAGTCTCATTACAGTATAAAAATTTGTTTACACAAGTTGCTCTGAACACTGTACCAGTTAGGGGTGAAATGTACAAGTGAGACATCTGCTAAATCAAGAGTAGACCTCCACTGGTGAAGAAAAAATGAAATTAACAGTGTTCATGAACAATCATTGTTACGGTTATATTACTCAAACAAAAGAATTTTGTGACAGTGAAAAGTCAAAATATGGTAACACATGCAATGAGATGCACATACTTTTGGTTTTAGCAAGCCTTTAACTGTAGCGCGGCAGATCCTTCAAACCAGGCTGCTATAGAATGTGGGGATTTTCATGAAAATTATCGGAGATTGGTTCAGTCGGGCTGATTCAAAATTGGGATTTTACTTGATCTTACTCAATTTAGTAGCCAGATTTTAACGAAAAATAAACATGATGACAAAAAAATCATAAACATGGAGACAAGGGCAGGTGTTTACATGAAACAATACTATGATTTATAATTTACAAAACCAATGATCAATCCAATTTGTAGAGTACCGGTTGAAGCTGCCCCTCATATCGCCCCGGGCCTCATGATGCCACTTCCCGTTGTATTTTGTATGATTCACTAAGCTTTAACTCTGACATGCCACAATATCATTACTAGTTCGAATAGCGACCACACTCATGCTACTGTAGCAATGCGATCTAGCACTCGTGCAATGTTGACTTGTTCTAATGACAACCCTCCGTGCATAACAGACGTATCGCGAATGTTGAATCCACCAAAACATTGTGCTAAGAATCATTGTTTAGTCCTAATCAAAAACTGTCCATATGTGTTTCGAAAAAGATGTCTAATTTCAGCTGTAAAAGGACTCCTGTAACCAAAACAAGATTAGCCCTCGCAGCCGGGGGGAAACATATTTTTTTATCAACGAGGTAACCTACCTAATGTTTGTAATCGGACTTTCCATTGGAGGAACCGGGGCCAAGGGCAAAATAAACGTGATCACGTGGTTGTAATACCAATCGATTGGTGACATTATACGCGGTGCGGAAAAAACGATCGTGCATAATTAAATTAGCTAGCCTAATGCAGTAGCACCGTGGGAAAATGTTTGATGTTCGCCCGAGCCCATCATATCAGTACCTTTCGGAGTCTGTGACACAGACTACACCGTGGGAAATATGGGAACGCCGTAATATTACAGGGAAGATCTGCATCTGGTGGAGGTATTATTTTCGGTGATACCCTTGAATACACGGAGCTTACAAACACCATTCATATGTAGGCATAACCACAAAGGAGCGTGAGTCGACCGAGGTCTAATAGAACCAGAAAAGAACACAGCGAGAATGCTTTGCCAAATGCCAGACTCGGCAGGGCGTAATCTAAATGCACGGCGCATAGCGTAACTTCACGGAATATTACCAATTTCCCTCCAATTTCCCTCCAATTCGAAAAGATCCACAGCCCGAAAACCGCTCCGCGCGGCCAACACAACACCCCCCGATTTCGGGAAATTGCTATATGAAGACTCGACCCATATCCATCCCTACCCACTACCAAAATTTCATCGACGTACGATCAAAAATGAAGGCCCTGATAGTCGTCACGTTCGAAATCGAGACCCGTCCATCATGACTATACACTCGCGCTATCGCGAGTGTAAAAATCTATTATATTAGAGGTGGGCTATAGAGGGTCATGTTTCAGATCACTTGACACGCTCGTTTGATGAGTTTAATCGCCCTGATCCCACTTTCGAAGAAAAAAATGAAAAAAGTACGAAAACCAGGGTGCCCCATCGAAAAATCCAAAATGGCCGCCAAATTGTCAAAAAATTGATTTTTGACCATAACTCAATTATATTTTGTTCAATTTGCTTAATTTTGGTGGCAATACCCAGGTTTTGGGGTATTAGGAATCATTTGCTATGCAACTTTCATCTCACCATAGCCTTCGTTTTCTTGAAAATGCTGTTTTTGCTTAAAATTGAGCTCCGAGGGCGCTTTCCAAAAAATGTACATCCGATTGATAATGGTGTGTAACATTCAAAAAGTAGAAGAGAGTTTTACTAAGAACACTTGCTTGAAATTTTGACTTGTGTGGTGTTTGTGGTTTAGCAACTGTAGGCTATTTAATGTCATAAAAAATGCCCTCCAGTGAAACCCACACGTAAGAAAGTTTGGTGACACCTGTGTATTCCAATGAAGTGTTTTTTGTCAAATTTGAAATGATGCCACAGGAAAATGGTCAGTGTTACACAGCTCTAATCTCAGAAAATGATGAATCCACAATTCTGAGATGGCGCACCAGTTAAATTTAAAACTTTTGATATGATATGACTTTTTGGCAGCGCCCCTCGCAGTACCAATTTTAGGCTACAAACGTGCCATATCGAGAAAAACGGAAAAGTCGTGGGGAGTTGTAGGCCAAAACATGGGTAATGACACAAAAATTAAGGGGAATAAAAAACGTATCAAGGTATGTTCCAAAATATGATTTTGGCCAATGTGGCGGACATTTTGGATTGTTCGTTGGGGAACCCTGGTTTCGCACTTTTTATTTTTTTTCTTTGAAAATGGGATAAGTATGAGTAAAGTCATCATTCTAGCCTGTGTTGGAAGTGATTGAAACTTTGACCTAAATATGACTCTCTATAGCCCACCTCTAATTATATTTATAAATCACTGAATCTCACCAAATCATATACGCTAATCCTTGATGATGAAAAACCTCCCGCTGCCGCGTCCCAAAAAGAAAAAAACCACCAATCTCACAATTTAGCTCACAGTATTAGGAATTTTTACTTAAATTATCTTGAATCTTACAAAATCCCAATGTGTCCAGGCATTGTAGCCAAAAAGTATCACGAAATCCCACAAATGTCTAATTCCAGGTGTGTAATCACTGAATCTCACAAATTTCACATATGTACAACTTTAACCAGCTGTCTGGCCAAAGGTGGATTTGGTCCACACAGGGCCCGTCCTGGCTTGTTTTGGTCTCCCAATTTGGGTTGGGGTGGGGGCAGGAAGTCTCCCAAATTGTCCTTTGTGTCTGCCTTTAAGCATCGTCGGCCTGGCGTGCCAGTGAGCTGCGGCGATGCTCAGGTGACGTCAGCACCTGATGCCAATGGGCTTCCTGATCGCGTTGTTTTGGTTTCTGGGGGGAAGGCGTAGTGTATTTCTTCGCATTTTTGGTGTGGGTCGGCAGAGAGCAAAACCATTGGAACGTGTGAAAATTTCCCACCCACCCACCCAATGCAAAATTCTGGGTAGGGTGGGGGTGCCCCTGAAGGTGCTGAGCTCTTCGGGGGTGTAGCTTGGCCAGAATGAGTGTAAGGCAGGCAGGGCGGGGGTACCCTGGCGGGCTGGAGTGATGTCACTAGCATGACTTTACACAGTTCTGGTCAGTGTGGGCCCTTGATGTTTGGACATGCTGTAGGCGGTTTTTGGGGGAAAATGGCAGTAGTAGTAGCGACAGGGCCTTTACAGTGGCTGCACCAAAGCTATGGAACCAAATTCCTATCACCATCCGTAGTGCCAGTACTGTTGAAAAGTTTAAGTCAATGCTCAAAACTCACCTCTTTCAGTCGTATTACTCATAAAGGCGCTTTGTATCTATGTGAAAAGGCGCCTTTCAAAATATAAGTCATGTATGTTATGTTATGTCAGGACTCATTTTTCCATATGGTTTGGGTTGTGTTTGAGGCAGATTCCGCTCATATGAGGGAGTTGATCTTGGAGCTGTTTGATCGAGTCAGAGGCACTTAGTGAAAGAGAATGTGAAGTCCTAAGCCTGTGCGGATGGTTTTGGTTGTTTGAGGTGGACTCCACTCACATGAGGGAGTTAGCTTTGAAACTGGATGCTTAGACATTTATATAATTTGTTTGGTTGTGATGGGATCAAGTGGAGTGTTGTGAATTGGGCCCTTGTACGTTATGATAAATAATCGTTCGTATTATTTGTGGTATTGTTGAGATGGGCAGTGGCATGTTGTGTCTAGTAATGGCATTGCGGTGTTACACTGGTATGTAATGTACTTGCTCTCTTGCCAGCTCCATGTTTAATTTTCTTGGCTGTGGAGCACCACCACATTTGTTTGGGTTGGTTAAGGGCCCTCTGGGGACAAGTACCACTTTGTGAGATTGTGTGGAGTTGTGGGCCGGGTTAAGGCCCAGAGAACGGTCCAAAGCTATAGAGTTATTAACCTTAACCCATCTGACGAACAAAAATTGGCAATCGCGATATTTTCAGTGCTAATTTTTGCTGCTCAGAGAGTGATCTGAAGCCTTCAGACTCAGGGGTTTGACGTTGCTGCTAAATCAACTGAAATGCCAGTCGGCATTGAGAAACCTCAACTGCCGGTCTGACATCTACACCCTGGGAGATCAAAAATATTAGACTGCTGTTAAAGGTGCTTGTTCCGATTTATGTGTATTGTGTTCTCTACTTGATATGAGAGTCTGGCACTTGCACATACACCCCGTCAAGTACCGTGGGAAACAAACTTGCGGTTTTGATGGCAGATGCAATAATGCATGTTGCAAAGCCTTATTCAATACCGTGCTAATTAAAATGGTTAACCACTAAAACGGCGTTTTTTTTGTTTATATCTTGGGAATGAAATGGATTTGAGGGCTCAAACTTCAGGACGACAATGAGAAAAATACGGCCTTTCATCTGATATCAAAATCGATACTACTTCCGGGTAAATCAGGGGGTCCCAAAGACGATCGGAACACGCACGTTTAAATGCCAGCCGGATATTTTCTCCTAAATGGATTGCTGCTAACTGCAGGTCAGACACACAACCCTTTTAGAGAAGTGTCAATTACTGCAAATCAGACATTTATTATACTCACCAAATCCTGAAAAATGGATTGCTGATATCTGATATCCAGGCAAACGTTTGCCCCACAAGAGCTCGGTGCCTGTTTGTTAGGATTACTTACTCAAGCACACAAAACAGCACATTTTTGTGGACTTCCATTCTTAAAAGTGTCCAAAATAACACAGTTGCTGATATTAAGATATATTCCAGATTTGGTCAATTTCTTGACTATTTCTTAACTTTTCTTTACTATTTCTTTATTCCAACAATAAAGAAAGATCAAAGAAAAGTTAAGAAATAGTCAAGTTAGTGTCTGAATCTGGAATATTTCTTTAAATGGATTTCCTAAAAATCCCCTAAATTTGAGATGGACCCCCAATTTTGGAAATCCATGTAGCTAAGGGGTTCCCTGGACCCCTTTTTTTTAAACATAGTTCTACCCCTGGTGTGCACTAAGGACATCACACAAACATTTTATTATATGTAGGCCAACTTGGCCAAGGCAAAAATGCCACAAAAGATGGTGGTGGCAGTTTTCTTTAAGGTGGGTTGTTACTGTTTAATTGAATTTTTAATTTTTATTTCATTTTTATACATGATGCAGGTCCAGTCTGCATTGCTATTAGTATAGTCCCTGAAGAAGAAATACGCATACTACATGGAAAAAATTGTTATTGAGCTGCTTTTTTTCACCAGACATGCAGAATACATCATATAACAACATATCCAAAATCCCCATGAATCCCCTTTGGGGAAAATTTTTTATCCAAGATGGCCGCCAAAATAGCTGAAATTGCATAATTAGCTATATCTTGGCTTCTCAAGTAGATGTGTTGATGACTTTAGTCTAAATCTAAATTATCCATGTTTTCCTTACATGTATGTTGAAATTCAAAATGGCCGCCACTACATATAATTTGCTTTATCTCAACTTCAGAACAAGGAAAAAGAGGGATAAAGAAACAACAAATAAATTATATCTAAATAAATATGTATATAAGCGAATAATAAAGATGACAGGAAATAATTATAAATGAATAAATATCAATAAGTGAATAAATAAATAGATATAAATAAATAAATAAATAAATAAACAGAATTTTGTAAAAGGTACGGGTACAAAAGACGGAACCTGAATTATGTAATAAGAAGTCCTCTTGAGGTGTTTTCACACCCAAATGTTATTTCTCCCAATTTCTGGGATTCATCTTTATATTTCTTTCACACTACAGTTTCCATTTCTGGTACTTGGTTGTAAAAATAGAAATATATATGGCCTATTGTTTCTATGCCCATTTCTGGCAAGACGTACGTGTGTAGGCCTATAATTAATCATGCGTTTATGTGAACAGTATACGAAAACTGCATTATACTAAACTTTTAAAACCATTCTTTCGAATGAGTATTATATTGAGCAGCGTACTGGTTCTCATTGTGCAGTTTTGAGAAATTGCATTCTGATTAAGTTCAAATAACATAGCATCCAAGTCATTCTTTCGAATAGACTAAAGATGAACTAAAATTACTACTATTTGGTAAATAGAACAATCTCTTTTCGGGATTATTGCTTTTAAAACCCCCCTCCTTTATATGCAACAGTTTAACCGAGCTTCCTTGCAGGAGACTGCAAAGGAAAGTATATGTCAGTGAGAAGATAATTATATGTAATGGCAGCAAATTGGCAGCCATTTTGGTGGCCATTTTGGATTTTTGAGTTAAGGAAAACATCAATGATTTAGATTTAAACAAAAACTGAATTCTTTGAACCTCAAAACATATTCAAAAACATGAGATATAGCTAATTATATAAAATGGTGGCCATTTTGGATTTTGGCATGAAGGAAGTCATCAGTGATTTAGATTTGTACATAATTTGATTCTTTGACCCCCAAAACATATTCAAAAACACTAAAATCATTTAACATCTACTTTAAAGCTGAGATATAGCTAATTTGGTGGCCATCTTGGATAAAATTTTCTCCCCAAGGGGGATTTATTGGGATTTTGGATATGTTGTTGTAGGATGCATTCTGCTTATCTGGTGCAAAAATCAGCTCAATAACAATTTTTTCCGGGTCAAAACCCCCAGGGACTACACTATATGTATTTAGTCATCAGAACAAAAGTCCAGGGTACGATATTGGTAATTTTATCGTTAAAAAGATAAAAATGAAATTATCAAACCACTAACTATGATATTCAATCTATCCTTATCTACTGGTATAGTTCCAGAGATCTTAAATTAGCAAAAGTTGTACCTATATATAAAAAGGATGATGCTGAATTATTTTCAAACTATCGACCCGTCTCACTACTTCCATGTTTTTCAAAAATCCTTGAAAGATTAGTCTTCAACAGATGTATGAGCTATATTGACAGGCATGACAATTTGGGTTTAGAAAAAATCATTCAACCTATATGGCAATAATTGATTTGGTAGACAAAATCAATGCCGCAGTCGAAAAAAGTGAAAACAACAATTGGTATATTTTTAGATTTGTCAAAAGCATTTGACATGATTAATCATGATATATTACTTTATAAATTAAGTTATTATGGATTTCGGGGAATTGTACACAACTGGTTTAAGATATTTATCCAATCGAAAACAATGTGTATGGTATAATTCTGGGCAATCTCATTTTAAAAAGCTAACTTGTGGAGTTCCTCAGGGATCGATACTTGGGCCATTACTTTTTATATTATACGTAATTATGATACTACTAATACTACAGATGTCTTGGAATTTATATTATTTGCAGATGATACAATTCAACAATAGTTTACTCACATACGGTCATGCGCCATGAGTTGGGGTATAGGAAAAAGGTGGAGGTGTTACATTTTCACAAATATTTTACAACATTTTTAAATGTATCATTAGAACCAAGAAAGGTATAAAGCTGGTTGATGTTTCATTTAATAGGTAATTTATTTAGCCTGAAAATGATAACAATTTCAAATTTGTACTATGTATATTTTTTGAGATATCATAATTTGAATGGGTCCGTGTCAGGGGTGGAGGTGCATACGGATGAGGTGCATACGGATGAGTTATGTGTTAAAGTATAGGGATTTTTGATATTCAGGGCTTTTTGCATTTATTTTTTACCATATCTTTGTAACCCAGCCATGCATTTAGACAAATAACATCTCATTTTGTTCGTTATTTATGTGACATTCATTTTGACCCATACAACAGTTCAAGCTATGATGATAGTTGCAAATTTTACTACCTTTTGCATTGTGAGGTAAAGGGTTTTCCTATACGATGCTGTACTATGTGTGTGATATATGCTCTCAAAGTTCTATGTGGCATAACTTTTTAAATAATTACCCTACCCCAGCAAAAGTATACATTTTCAGAAAGGAAATTTGATGAGGAATACAAATATGCCATCCTTTCTTCTGTAGGAGGTTGCTTTAAAAAGTTTTGACTGATGTTGTCATAAAAAAGCAAAAAATTAAATACGTTTTTGAACACCCTGAAGCTTCAGTAAGGCAACATATTCATTGTTTTTACAAGTTCCTTTTTTTTTTGAAGGCTTAGGATGTCCCCTACACATCCCAAGGAGTTGTATCAATATGAAAATTGAAGGTAACAAATTAGACTGTTACAAAATGTTGTACTTTTTACACCAAAATTTCACATTTCCACCCTATAGGACATTTGTGGCACCCTGTATATTAACATACAAGTTGCATATTTGTCTTCCTTACACTTTCAGCTTTACAACAATATAAAGTTTTATAGGTATCTGAAAAACAATTTATGACTTATTCTCCTTTAAGTGTGAAAACATGTAATTTTTTGTAGTTTCAAGCATGTAACACATTTTGCCCCCAACTCATGGTGCATGATGACCTTACTGATATTACCAAAAAAAAAATTAACTTGATCAATAATGAACAGTCTGAAGTAAGCAACTGGTTTAAAGCAAATAAATTATCTGTTAATGCTACCAAAACAAACTACATAGTATTGGGAACTCCACATATGACATCAAATATAGTTGATAAATCATGTTCAATTGATAAGTCATGTCGTAATGATAAGTCATCCCCAAACGACATCTGCTTGGAAGCAATAACGATCACTCTCGATAATACAAATTTAAAAAGAGTGTTTGAAACAAAGTTCTTAGGGGTTCCTTAAAAGAGCTGTCTTCTTCAGGCAACTTGTCATGACTAGATAGTCAACGATAATGACAACATACAAAAGTTAAAGACTAGTTAAGATCATCAGCCTATATGATGGAGTGGAGCGTGTAGTATAGTGGGTGCGCTAGCTGGAGCAGTCTTGTTTCATCTTGTTGCGCAAAATATTTTGCCGATACACTCATCAGTTTATATTTTATGCATGATTTTTTTCCTATTGCTTGTTGGAGAGGGACCTGGGAAACATGAACATCAACTGGGATTTCTTTTTGCTATACGTGGAGCCTGATCGTCTTTGGGACCCCCGATTTACCCAGAAGTAGTAAATGAAAGGCTGTATGTTTCTCATTTTCGTCCTAAAATTTGTGCCCTAAAATGCATTTCATTCCCGAGATATAAACAAAAAAACACTTGTTTTAAAGGCTGATTCAGAGATTTTTTAAATATAATTTTTTTGTGTAGTGATTAAAAATAGTCATCTAGAACTAAAGATAGTCATCTAAAATGCTTAATTCCAAAGGTAGAGATGAATCGGATTTTCCGTTTTCATGGTGTAAACGTTTGTGCACAGTATGACGGTGCCACGTAGGATACCGTGTATAACAAAAATTCCGGATCCGGAATTTTATAACAAATCTGTGATGATTTTTGGTACAAAATATGTTCTAAATAACTTCACTGATGTGTGTGTTTCTTATAATTCTGATACAATTGAAAGAGTCAATTCTTTCAAATATCTCGGTGTCATGTTTGATCCCCTTCTTACCTGGAGTGATCATGGTTAATTTAATTTCATAAGATTTCTAAATTACGGGTGGTTTAATTTGTCCGTAGAGCAAAATACAATCTTCCTAGTAATATCCTAAGTATGCTTGCTAATGCTTTGGTCATGCCCCACTTTGATTATTGCAGTGTTGTGGGGTCAAATTGTAATGTAAGTCTTGCAAATCTCTTCAAATTCTCCACAACAGACTTGCTCGCACTGTGTTATCTGCTGACATTTATACTCCCATTAAAGACATGATGTGTTCGTTAAACTGGCCTATGCTTCATCCTCATATGAGATGGGATAATCACATTCTTCTCATGCTTTTCAAATGTTTGAAACAGGTTGCACCATCTTACCTGGCATCTCAGTTTATCTTTATGCACAGTGTCCACTCTCAGAGTACCAGAAACCAAACTTCAATTCTCTTATTAGTTCCTTCTTGGACTACTGGTAAACGTACATTACGTACAGACCCTCTCACGCTGGAATACAATTGCCTAGGGAAATCAGATGTAATTAATCTTTCTTTAAAAAGGCATACTTTCAAAACCAGCATCTGCTTGCTTGTATAAAAAATGTAATTTTAAGGGATTTGGTGTTACTTTCCTTATAATGTTATATTGGGTATGTTATTTTATTTGTTTATCTGTACTCTGTATTATTCATACGTTATGTTCATGTTGCAGGGCCTCCTTGGAAATCGGTACTTGCTACTGAAGGAGCTAACCCTGGATAAAGAAAGATCAATAAATAAATATATAAGGACTTTTGATTTGAGCTTAGTTATTTCACACAGTGATTCGTATATGGACACGCATTATTAATAGCAAAAAACACGATTTGTTTGAACAATGAGTGTGCCCTCATCTGGGAATCTCTGAGTCGGCCTTTAAACATTAACCATCAATATTAGCACAGTATTGAATAGCACTTTGCATTCAAATTCAGTTAATATTTCACATCAAGCAAAACTGCAATTTGTTTCCTCACGGTACTTGATGGGGCATGTGCAAAGTGCCAGGCTCTCATATCAAGTTCAAGTACAGAACAAAATAGACATTATGGTCATGTGTCATATCGTGGGACACCCTCCGTTACATCAAGGAAAATCAAGTAAATTCATCATTTCCTATATTTGGTAGCAATAGGCAGCATTAAATGATGTACAAACTATAGTAAAACCATACATTTTCTGAAAGCTGAAGGTGTAAGGACTCTATATTTGCAATGTTGACGTTGATATACAGGGTGTGCGAGAAAAATATAGGGTGCAAAACCAAAAAAAACACATTTTTTCACTTAAAGGTCCATGGCCCGATCGCTAATAGCCTGCTCCCCAGAACCCAGATTTGGATATGAAGACAGCTACTATTTTCTCATTTACCCTGTGAATCTTAGCCAAAGAGTTTGGTTTGAATGGACGAAAATGTACCCCATTTTGCGACCAATATGATTTTACACAGTACTCTATGGGGCTTACGAAATCACGGTTCTGCTCTCACATGAAAACGCATTGCAGGCCTACAAAAAAATTTCTGACTGCCTTGGACCTTAAAAGAAATGGCAAATTTTCTGTTAAATATGTGCATGAATTGGGCACATCACAAGCACATAGCACAAAGTCCTTACAGCTGGCCCAGTATGTGACACACTCTGGAGCAATTGGGCCTGTATTGTGAACCTTTTTGTATAAATTTGGTGTTTTTTTGTTTACTTTTCCTTACTTTTGAAAACATTTCTGCAGTTGTCAATTTTTTCTGGGACCTGCGGTCCCATAGTCCTGGGGATTTTGTAGGACTGACGCACTGAAATAAGGGCGCAAAACTTTTACAGTGTGGTTTGGTGAAAGGCCAAGTATAAGATGAAAACTCATATCCTTAAATCGGGCCATTCCCCTTTAATCTGTTACCTGGTGAAAAAAATCTGAAGACATGAATATCTTACAGGCAGAACTTAGTCATAAATAGGGGTGGTGAATTTGATTTAATTACTTGGATTTATACTAAGTATGTATGGAACCTGTGCAAGAGAAAAAAAACAACTTTCCTATCATAGTTGTTTGAGTTTACAACCATTGAAAACATAGTAAGCATGTCAAAAAACCTAATTCCCATAGGCACTTTTACACACAGGAGTGACACGCGGCTCCTGCACCGCGGCTCCTCCACCAGTTGACTTCGATTATCATGTTGCTTCCTTAATGTTTAAAACGACATGATAAAGTATTGAAAAAATAATTGCATTTTTGAAAAGAAAGAATAAAAGGCCTTTAAAGAAGCCCAAATTTTATCACAGTTGCGCATTATTTATCTTGTAGCACTTTGCTAAACCCAAAAAAGTTAGTGGCCGATTTTTTGTAACGTCCTCCCAAAATCAGGTTTTGTCCCAACTATATGACACATGACCATACTGCTTAATTGGAACAAGCACCTTTAAAAAAAAGGCCGGTTTTATAAACAGGGCAGATATCTTGAGAGGTGCTTTATTGATAGGATAGTTGAGCATGTATCAGTGGAGGATTTATTTTTGTTTGATAATGCCATCAGCTGAGCTGACCATAACCTTGGGAGAAGCTCTTTCAAATTCATTCAGAATAGAGAGGAATTCCCTACAACAGACGAATCATGTGATTAGGGGCATATTTAATCCACTAACACCAGAGGAAGCTGTATTGAAAACACTGATATACATCTCCCCATAGCAGTCGTAGACGACACCAGATGTCATTTGTTTACATGCCTCAAGTCTTCCTAAATACCAATAATATGAGCCCGCACGTACCTAGAATCACATGATTACTCCCATCAAAATGTGAGATCTGTCTATCACAGGACTACACGAACAAACCAAAACTAGCCGCGCCCGGCTTGCCACGGCAGGCAATAGAGTTATCTTGGCCAAGACATGCCTCACAGAAACAACCCAAGCATGCAGAGAATACAAAGGACTCACCTGGAGAAATATAAACGCAAATGTTCAGAGTTGAACAGGTGCTATGACATGGTTTCTTCATCATGCTTGTTGATTGGGGACAAAGACAAAGTCCATTCAATATAATTTACCTTGTGAAAGGAAAGCCCATATAGGCAACGAATACATACATGTTTACTTTTCCTTATTTACAAAGTTTATCATGCTCTAAAAACACCATTTTGAAATGGAGTTATTCATACGAATGATTCAACCGAATAGCCATGTTAACATGTTATGAAACTAAATACATACCAGACAGATTTAAATCACCATAAACAGCAAATTTTTCATTCAATTACAGGAACAATTTCGCTCACCTGTCAATGTTGTCAAAACTTTACTATTGGTATAAATAACATCAAGTGACGTATGAGGTCACATCAAAATACTTTTTACATAAGGGAGACTAATCAAGTTTCCGTCATACACTTATCCCGAAAATTCAACATGTTCACATACACAACATACGAAATAGCACTTCGAAGATTACAGGGTGCCTAGAGTATTTCTAGGGTATCTCGGGATACCCTAGAAATACTCTCGCGATAGGTGTGAACCTCGTGTAAACATGACAAACGCACATGGCAGCTATGCTTCGTCAAACTCTACACAGAATAGATATATTCGTACTTATTACTGCGATTTTAAATGCCGAAAAGAATAAAATACGAACGGCGTATAAATCATTTACAAATTTCACTATGACTTTTTATAGATAGGAACACTTCCACCATGCCACCATTGATAAATAGTACCCCGCCGGAAGATTATCTTTTTAGACGAAAAAGTTATCTGACCTCCGCCGTCATTTGTGTAGCTGTAAATAACAAAATTTGACGAGTGTGTGAGAATGAATCGAACCAGATTTGCTTTTTTTTTTTTTTCAAATACGGCTTTCTATTTTTTAAATCTTCAGTACGATGTTAATGTTAACAATTGTGTCTATGTGATTTTGTAACAATGACACTATTTTGACGAAGAAAACGAGTCCATCAACCAAGGAAAATCCAGGTATGTACTTTTTTGTATCAACGGCTAAAACGCAATGTAATTACCTTTCGTCTGTGGTAGAGGGTTATATCCCTCCTAACCAAGATTTGATCGTGGTATAACACATAGACTGATCCACATATCCAAATGCCTCCTTAAAAAAAAAAAAAATCAATGCTCAATAATCATGAAAATCAAGAGAAATTGGAAATTGTGCACACAGTTTCAGAGTTCCTGGTTATTGTTGCATGAGAACAAAGGGAGATGTCAGAAGCAGTTTTTCACCCCAAGCATATTGCCTGGTTGGGATCACTATTGAATAATGAATGGGAGCTCAATCTCTTATCATTATGTTTTGGCGGTGCATGCGTGCAAGAGTGCACACCCAATTGCACTTTTGCATACCGTAGCTAGTGTTGTAAACAGAAAACATCTGTGACCACAATGCCAGTTAGTGTCCTTGTGAGTCTGTGGATAGACAGACTTACTACTACGTAACTAACCTTGATTGGCTCTGTCTGAACAAATCACACAGAAATCTCCACCACTTGATGTGGGATTTGACCTGGGTTATAAGATTTGCCAAAATGTACTGATTCAGTCAAGGTCAAATCTTGAAGCAAAGTTCAGAGTTCAGACACTGGATTTCATTCAAGCATATGCAGTCATGGCAGTGGACTGGTTAATATTGACAAGTCATTACAAGTTTTGCATGAATACTGACTCAGCACTGACTCACGATATTACATAACATGATTGCCAATCTATCCCCACACATATTTCATATTAGTTCAGAGTAGAAACTCTAATTTTAGCACACCAAACCGCCGTACAGGTGATGAAGTTTTTTGCCGTAGTCGGGACAGGCAAGCCGAGTATGATAGAGAATCTGGACAGGATCTTCGCGAAAGTGGAACTGACACTCATCAGTTTCATGACTCGAAGTAACATTATCAACTTTTTAATTTAGGCACAACGTGATGCTTTAAAAGCCATCGATCTTGTCAAAATAACTACAGTATTTAAAATGTTACATTTAAGCTGCAATATGAAGGACCTCCTGGATGCCATAGTTAGGGAAAATCTTGAGCTACCTTCTCTCGATAAACTACGACAAATTCCATTCAATGGCTTTTCCCGTTGTTGTGCTGGCCTTGTTTTATACGTCAAATTTCTAGAGTTTGGGCGGTATCTGTAGTGTAAATTGCGACAGCACAGGTCTGGGCAGTGTTTCCGAATATTAAAAAAGGCTTTCGGGTATAGTGATGTATTTCCCCATGTATTCTTCCTGTTACCAGTAAGAAAATAAGAATGCTATCGCCAGATATAGTGTAGTGCGAACACCCAACAAGAACTTTGTTAAATTTCATTATTTTCAGAGATGGTGTGTGTTTAAAGGTGCAACGAGAGATTTTTGAGGCACCCAAATTATTGGTCATAATCAGTAATTTCATAGACACTCAATAGATTTCTTACCTTATTGATTGGTTACAGAAATGCCTTAAAAAGAGAGGAGAAAAGAAAAACGCTGATTCTTATTGCTTATATTTCATTAAAACATAGCTGAAATTTGTGATTTGCTTCAAATGCATGATATCACACATGAACCAGATGGTGTTTTAAAGTTGCTGAAGGCGTTAGATGAGCATAAGGCCGCTGGCCCGAGGTCTTGAATGACAACAAAAATTTTGAAGATGGCAGCTGAGGAGATACCCTGCTTTGACTTTATTTTCAACAAGTCCCTGAGTACTGGTGTGTGTTCCATCTGATTGGCTTACAGCAACATCGCTCCGATCTATAAGAAGGGGGACAGGCCACAGCAAGACAAATACCGTCCATGTGGCACTGACAGCAGTATGTAGTAAGCTACTGAACACAGCTTGCACAGTAACATCATAAACACCTCGACCAGTACCCAAATCTTATCTGATAAACAACATGGATTCCGCTCTGGGGAACATCCTGCGCAAACCCAAACTGATCCAGACGTAACGGACTGGCTGAAGCCTCGACAATAAGAACCAAGTTGATATCATCATTATGGACTTTGCAAAGCGTTCGGCACCGGTCCCGCAATAAACGCCTAATCAAGAATACGGGATAACAAGTAACACCTTTGTCTGGCTCTCAAATTTCCTTACCAAAAGGAAACAGGTGTTGTGGTAGACGGAGAATGTTCCGATTGGACAAATGGTGAAGTCTGGAATGCCTCAAGGGACTGTGTTGGGCCATTGTTGTTCTTGAGACATTATGACCTGCCCAAACATCAAGGCTAAGTTAGGTTATCCAGATGGACTTCTCTTTTGTAGTAGATGTACAAACTGTGCGTAAAGAGAGTGACAACCAATCAGCTCCAAGCAGATTTGAACACCATAAATAAGTGGCAGGAACTATGGAAGATGACAATTAAAGTTTCTAAGTGCTTTGTATTACATCTATTCAGCCAAGTCACCAACCACTGAAATATAATGTTAGGTGAACTCAATTTTAAAGGAAACTAAAATCATTCATATATAGGACTCGAACAGGGGTGTTGAATCAATCCCATAATGCATAGGAATATGCCTTATACGTATGTACTAAAATCATGTCAGTAATTAGGGATAAAAGTGTTCCAAAAGTTAAGAACCACAAGACATTTCAAACCATGCTAAAAAATTCCTAACGTAATAACACTTTGTGGGCTAAAATGAGCATTCAAGTCAGGGTTTTTATGTGTTACGAATGGGATTTTAGGGACAATGACCTATGAGGTGAATTACAAAATGGTGCAGTGTGGGATTGACTCAAAAACACCCTCTGGCTCGAAAAAACAAATGACCTTAAGTGGGGGAATCAGTCCAATTATTGTGACCCAGGCAAATATGAATAGGGCCGTGGGATTTATTAGGCGGAAACTCTCTCCTGCCCGCAGGACTTGAAACTACTGCAGTATCAGATTGGTCCGCCCCCACTTGGAGTATTCTGCAACAGTGGGGTACACTTACACTAGCGCGGTTGAGAACTCGAAAAGATCCAGAGAAGTGCGGCTAGTTTTGTGTGTAATGTGACTATAGGCCAAAAAGCAGTGTAAAAAACTGTGTAACATCAATGCTTCAAACCACTTAAACTGGATACATTAGAAAATGAGAGGAAAATAGCGCACGTTAGCCTGTTCCACAAGATACATCATGGACAGGCTGCCATCCCATCAGGAAAGTTTCTACGCCCGGTCTACGCCATTTCTCGTATTAACATAAACTCGCCTACCAAAATACCACCTTCAAAGAAAGACTTGCCAAAGGTTTTATTCAGACTAGAACTATCCGGAATGGAAATGATGTTCACCAGATATATAGATCAATTCCGGACCTGACAACAAATTCAAAGAAGTGGAAGGGGGGGGCTGTCATGCACATCTTCGCAGCAAAGAAAAGGAAAACTTCAAGCAACTAAAACCACCTTCGCACACCCATATTCTTCTCGTGGCTATTTTTAACGTTGGAGTATATGATCCAGATCCAGATGCTCCTCATACGAAATTAGAAATTCACAATTTTTGTACCAAAGAAAATTTCTTACAGCTTAACACTCATGAACCCAAGGGGGTTCATCCGTTAGTGCCCGGGGGCAACTTGTATTCAAAGGTGGATATGATGCGTGAACAAAGGGTATCTTTTTTCAGTTTTTTCCAACAGGAGATGTACGCGCGTACATTGATTAGGGTGTCAAAACAGCAAAATATGGAATTAAAAAGGTATCTTTTTTCGTAACCCTGAAATTGTGATGTCCGCGAAATCACCATCATCAAAAATATTGTTATATTTGAAGTAAAGCAAAATGGCAAAGCCAGATTTTTTTAATAAGGGTATATTATCAGCACAATGCATTGCTTATTGTTTTAAGGTAGCAAAAACTGACCAAAAGGACTTGTTATATAGCAAAAACAGACAAAAATGCTTGTTTAGGGTATGTTTTTAGTCTGTGGAAATACTCGTTTAGGGTTACATTTCGGAAGACTTGTTCACGCATCATATCCACCTTTGGAATAAAACGGCCCCACCGGGGGGTTAGTGCCGGGGGGTATGGGGGGGGGTCATGGGACCCACACCAGGAAACACTTCCCGGAAGAAGTTTTGTACAAAACTTGGTATAAGGCAACCCAAATCAGCAATAAGAAATGAAATTTGCATATCAATCTTTGAAATAAAGAAATTAAAAAACATTGTTTAAAAACATGCGAAAAATGGGACAAAAAAGACGGAAAATCAAATGAGCGTGCACTTACATCAAACTTTGAAAACTTATTTTATGTAGATATCTATTCCAGAAGACCCAAATTACGTAGATTTAACAAAAAAAAACCTTGCGTTTTTAGGGATCCTTGTGTTTTAAAGGGGTTGCAAAAATAAAACGTCATTTTCCCATAGAGTTTGTACAGACTGATTTTAGCAAGTCCACGATGCAAATTGTGTGTTTTAGACATTTTAGGGGTATTATTTTAATGTTAACTAATAGTTACTTACATGTATGTGTGAACTAATCACAAAACAAATTAGCTTTGGTCTTTGATAATTAAAATATTCTCAGATGACTTCCGTTATGCATTATAAAATTGGTGTATTTTGTGATTCATGACATATTCGCTTTATTATTATATGAAAATCATTGTTTTAAAATTTACACATTGGTCAAGGTCAATCTTCTTACAAATTGTCATTGCTGATATTTGTGTTATGAACATTATCAGCTGATTCACCGGAAAGAGTCAAATATTTGAAATTTGCAGAAAGTAAGGAGGTCGTTTAGAATATAGTTGTGAAAAATGAAAGAAAAAGAAGCATTTTTTTTCTGATAGGCCTTTTAAAACTCTGAAGAGACTGATATGGGCCATGATATGAAGGGTTATACGTTTTCATAACACGCCACGGACAAACGTGCGCGTAGTTTAATTTAAGGAGGCGCACTAAACCGAGAGCGTGCATTGAGTGATGCATGACGTAAACTATATTCTAGTCAATGAGTGATGCCCATATCTACTCGTAACATCGTTGGTGCATTGTGGTGATAGGAAATTTCGGTAAAAAACGATTGGGCCCGGTAGGAACCAAGGATCTATCATCTATATAAATTACTATTAGGGGTCTTATGACACAAGGAATGTACAAAGATCACGATCGATACGCCGTACGCACTGGACAATCTGTACTTATTAGTTTGTTTCATCTTAAGTTGAAGGTGCACGTCACTGCGGACTTTTTATGTTGGCCGCAACCATGAATCGCGCCGCGTTATGATGGGAATCCGCGCCATGATAGCGCACGCGAATAAAGGGCGGCTACGATCGACGCGCTAGTGCCGAGAATGCCAAAGAGGCTATACTTACATGTTGTCACTTCGTACTTCAGATGAGACAAAGTATGTAATCGCCCAACCCTTAATCAATTTAAAATACACGCACCTTTGGGCTTCTCTGTGATTCTGTATCTGCATGAGTCTTCAGTGGCAAGTAGTCGGAACGCCGAAACCGACGTTGCGCAATGAATAAGAAATGCAATAGGCACGTACATGACCATTTGGGGAGGGGTGCGGACCTTTAAATTACGGCACTAGGCCGGGATATTTTTTTTTACCTTTGCAGTAGAGTTTACTGAAAGTTAACATCGCTGTCAGTAACAAGTTGGGGGAACACCCCCATACAAACAAAAATCGGGAAGAGGAAAGGGATCAAAAATGGGAAGGGGAAAGAGGCGGAAGAGGAGGAATAGAGAGAAGACTAGGAAGGGGGAAAGGAGTAGATAAAGAGAGGATCAAAAAAGAGCGAAGGAGAATGAGGAAAAGGTGGAAAGATGGGAAGAAGAGAAATGAGAAGGCCGGAGTAGTTTCAAATGAATTCATTGTGAAATGTGTGCCTCTGAAACTTATTTTTGCTCCAGAGGTGCCAAAATCCATGGCCTTATCCAGGTGGCACCTTCCTCCCGATGCGACCCCATGCATTCTGGGTGCTTGCCGCCCCTGCTCACACCTTGGGCCCTATGGCGGGCGCTGAGACCCCCGGGCCTGAGACCGCCCATTTAGGCGCTTCGCGGCCCAGCGAGATCGCACATTAATCATCTAAAAGGCTGGTCAGGAATCGGGGGGGGTTTGAAACTTGAGTCCCAAATAATTAATGGGTAGGTATTTTTGCTGGGAAATTGGGGACAAACAGATTAAGACATTGTCATTTAAGAGTGGTCAATTTGCCTAAAGTCTATCTAAAATGCCTATAAGCTTCAATAATGATAGGGTACCCAAACATCCAGAATATTAAATAAGTAATAAGAAATTAAGAAATATAAGAATAAAGAAATGTCATTTGTAATATTTGAAGTGATTAGGCCAAAAACTAATAATTGTTGAATTAAGCATTGCAAAAGTATTATCTCTAAATTTGAAGATTGAAAAAGTATTCTTCATGGATTGCCAACAGTGATCACGCCAATGCATGATTGTAATTGCGAAGCGATTGGCGAAGCGAATTTAAAATACAAAGTGAACTTCATTCTAAAAAATGAGTAAAACTATCACTGTTTAAATTTCATCCTTTTTAAGCTTTCAAAAATTAATTTAAATAAACAATAATATATTTAATTTTGTTTCTGCTATGCTAAATATCAAAAAAAAAAAATACTTTCTGCCTATACTTTGCCTTATTACAGTTTATTAGTTTTTGTGAGTTGTGGCCAGAAGAGAAAGTGACAATTAAAGCGGGACGACCCGATTTAAGAATATGAAATTTTCATTTTGATAGACTGGACTCCCCCCAAAACCCCATCTGTAAAGTTTTGCGCCGATATTTCAAATTCCGTTTTGATTGCGAGGGCTAAAATCATGATTTTGTAATGCCCGATTCGTAGAGAACGTGTAAAATAAATATGGTCGGACCAAAAGGGTGAACATTTGTCGTTTTATAACTTCCAAACCAAATATCTTTTAGCCCCCTAACATTTCCACAGGCATAAATGAGAAAAATAGTAGATTTCTTTTGCTGCATACCAAAATTTTGCCGCTTCTGGACCTAAAATCTGCGTGGTCCCTGGGGACGAGGCTAATTAGCGATCGAGTCCCGGGGATCTTAACAAACCCTGATCCGCATATTATCGCCAGTTTTAGACTCTTTGCGTAGGCCTATTAAATCAATTTTGCCTGATCTTTACACATTCAAATTATTCATCAATGGACCGACTAAAATCTATAAATTGACCCACTGCCAATTAATTATATCTGTTGGAATCAGATATATGTGAGAAACGGATGGGCCCAAAAATAACAGGCTGGGTCATTTTGGACCATTGGGCAGCCTAAATTTATGGGTTCTGCGGCCAAGATAATTAAATGGGTGGGTTCATAACCCACCACACTCTCTATGTTATTATGCTTTATTTACCTCCCTGCTGCCCAGGATCGAAAGGAGAACCCTGCATAGTTTGGAAATGGAATAATGGGGGTAGATGGGAAGTGGACCCTGGGGGTAATTGGGAAGGGAAATCCGGGTTGAGAGAGCATAATGGGGTGCCTGAAAAGAGACCCATGGGTAGTTAGGAATTGGCCATATATAGATGGAAAAGGGAACTTTCGAGTTTGGAGGTAGTGTGGAAATCACGGTGCCCTGGGTTCGTTGGGAAAGTGGCACCTGTGTTAGAAGAGAAGGAGAATCTTATTTACTTGGGAAGAATGTTCTGTGACAGCTGGGAAGGGACTCTGAGACAGTTGGAAAGATCTTGGGTAGTTGGAAGGGCCTGTGGAAGTTATCTAAAACGTTGCCAACGTAAAAAGCCACCAAGGTTTAAAAAGAGTACGAGCCAGTGGCGGATTTAAGCGTCAGCAGTGTCAGCAGCTGCTGACAGGGCCCCCCTAAAATATTGCTCTCAGGGGCCCCCTCGGGCACAGCTTAGTCGCACTAAAGTGCGACATTGCGTTGCTTCTTGACGCTAAAGGGGCCCACCTTAAGCTGCTGACAGGGCCCTTTTCCTTAAATCCGCCACTGGTACGAGCCACAGAGCACCAAGTAGGCCTATATACTCAAGTGCGTCTGCCCCATTGGCAAACTTGGTCCCATTTCTTCTATTCCGAATTCTTTTGTTGAGAACGTTCATGATAACCATCGGGGAACCATCATCATTGACCAAATTGTTGATTTAAATAATTGCAACTGCATTATATTTTGTTCTTGCAATGTGTAAGGTTTTGGCGTCTTGGTCTGACTTGAATACTTTTCAAGTTGATATTGCTTAGTTTCGTTTGTTTGTTGTTGTTGTTGTTGTTGTTGTTTTTTTGTTTTTTTTTTGCTTGATTTCTTGTTGTTGGAGATGTATTCAATACGGAATAAAGCCCAATCTCAGTCTAATCTCGTTGTAACATCCACGCGGCGCAATTGTCTTCCCAATGGAAATGTGTTCCGAAGGATCTGCAGTCAACTGTTCTAGAAGGTATGAGTTCAGTGATAGAGTTCAACTCACGTATGTTTGTGGGTAGTTTTTTGTACCAGTCTTTCCGTGAGATACCCTGCAGGAAGAAGAGTACTAAAGACCATTGGAAGGTCCCGCTGCTCAGATTGCCTCACACGAAGAGGGGTTGTTTTGAACTCGGCATTATTGCATCAGCACCTCTAAGCATGAAAACTATAAATTATATATATTTGGGCTGTATGGAGGTTGGTGGTGGGAAAACGGACATTTTCTTTTGAATTGCAGAAGAAATAGGACCAAGTTT
>JAMKCH010013644.1:0-72896 GCA_023653785.1 Ophioderma brevispina | reverse complement strand
CCATAGTCGTTTGCTTAGAGGTGAGCCAGTCCCTCGTGTATTCCTTGTGATTGGCTCTTTCTGTGAAACGATTTATTCATTTGAGTGCTTTGATTATGCGCTTATTCGTAGTAAATATTATAGTGTCCCAGATTGAAAACATTATTTCAAGATATTAGTTAGGCTCATTTCGTTTTATAAATTTCCTGAAGGAGGCCGATTGTACTAATAATTTTTAACTTTTTAAAAAAGGTTGTGATTGGTATTTATTGTGTATGTTTTAAAGGTTTGATGGTTTTTAAAACGTAATATATATAAAACGTAATGACACGATATAACACAATTGTGGTTCAGAGTTGTCGGTTAAATTTAATACTCACTCACTCCCTCACTTAAGGCAATTCGTACTGATCGGTCAGGGTAGCTTATAGATACCTAATATTTTTTCCATTTAAGTGAAATTGGATTGTTAACGTTGGGTTTCATTTTTAGTATGTGTGAATATTCTTCTTTACTAGACACCTTGGCTGACCGAGTAATTTCTGAAAGAGGAGTCTACTTTAGACCTGGGTTTAAACTAGAGTTAGTCCTACATGAGTGGGACCTTTTTTCCTTCGAATATACTATAAAATTGTGCTGTTGGGTTGAGAAAATTCCGCCCATCCATTATGAATTTTCTCACCTGTTGCATTTAATTCAACATTATGTTGGGAAGAAAAGGGTCCACTCTGTAGGACTAACACTGGTTTAGACCCAAGTCTAAGTTAGACTCCCTTTGAGATCAGCCCTTCCTTTAAAGGGGATGGCCCGATTAAGGATATGAAGTTTTCATCTTGATAGATTGGCCTTCACCCAAAACCCCACCTGTAAGTTTCGCGCCGATATTTCATGCGTTTTTCATGGTGAGAACCGAAAACGTGATTCGTAAGCCCCATAGAGTTACTGTGGTAAAATAATTTGGTCGCCCAAATTGGGGTACATTGTCGCTCATACTTCCAAACCAACATTCTTTGTCCCTAAGGCTTTCACGGTAAATTATAAATAGTAGCTTCCCTTCTGATACCAAAATGTTGACCACTTCCGGTAAAATCTGGGCTTCTGGGGACGAGGCTATTGCGATCGGCCCGTACCTTTAAGGGGCCAATTAAAATTAAAACACTTTTTTTTATGTTTTTTGTGACATTTGGGTAGTTTTTGCATGAGTGCACAAGGAACGTAAGTTACTTGTATGCTAATGATAGAAAGTTTTAAAGTTGCAGCCATGACATCAGTGAATTCACTCGTGAAGGTCAAAGAATGTTTTCCTTATTTGTTTCACAACATAAAACCATATGGTGGGAAGAAGGTTTCTAAGAACTGTCTTTGGTCAACGTATGAAACTCTTGCAAATTTAGATGACTGTAGGCAGGTGTTTGCAAGCACAATGCCGTGTTAGCCGTACTCTGTGTAGAAATTTGATGCACACAGGCTGCTGACATTTCATGTATCATTCACTGTAAATAAACTACTCTACAATTCTGTTCATATTTTACTTGAGAAGATATGACAAAAACAGCAAAACCCAGCTAGCTTTAATAACCACTGACCTAAGACTAGGCTTGTTTGGACTCATTTGAATACATTTTGCATGCTGATAATGAATATGGCCATAAAAATGCATATTTTTGAAATTTGTGATGAAACAAACGGAAATTTGAGCGGCTTTAAGTCACCTGCCGGGCTCAGCAGGATCAATATTTTACAAATCATGAAAAATAAAAACCATATGAGACAGGAATGTAAGCTTAGCTCTCTATAGCACAGTTACATGTATTGAGGAGCATTATGCTCTCAAGCTATAGCACTGATGTTTGGACAGCTTCCCTTATCAAAATGCTTACATTGGGTACTGATATGAGTTGAAGGTGAAGGAACTTGAAGCTTAGAACCTGAAGCCTCTTAATGAAAGGAATTTGTATGGAGAAGGTGTTTGTCAGTCGAACAGAAACTTGCTGACATTTGGGTCTGGCAGCAAGCTATATTCTAAATTTTCGCCATTTAATATACTAACATGTATTTGTCCGAAAATACAAAATATTTTTTGGGGGGGGGCACAACTTACAATTGTTGTTACAAAAAAGTGTAATTCTTTGTTGAAGACTAACTCGGAGATTTTGAAATATAATTTTTTTGTGTGTATAGTCAAATAGAACTAAAGAACTAAAAAGAACATACCTAAAATGCTTATTTCCAAAGTTTGAGATGAATTGGATTTTTCATTTTGATGTTGTAAACATTTATGTATAGTACAACAGTACCATAGGATACTGTGTATAACAAAAATTCCAGATCCGGAATTTTATTACAAAGTTGTAATTTTCTGTATGAAGGCATACACTTGAGCTTAGCTATTTCACACAGTGATTAGTATGGGGACAAGCATTGCTTATGTACAAAAAACATGATTTGTTAGAAAATGGAGGGCACCATCCTCAGAAATCTCTGAGTCAGACTTTAAAGGTGCAACAAGAGATTTCGAATAATGGGTGTGCCTAAAAAAATGTGAAAAATTCTGATTTTTGCACTGATGTAAAGCTTTCTATCAAATATATCCCCATGTGAAAGGATTAAGCTGAGAACTGTTTCTTTGGTACAAAAATTGGAAATTTCTTCGAATTTTGTATAGGAGCAATACGAAATTCATCCCTATTTTTTCTATGAACTATAAGCAATGTCCAATCACCTTTGTTTTTAATTTTAAGCTAGGCTGCAGAAAAACAAAAGGTACAGGATCTATTGAGTGTCTAATCTATATGAAATCACTACATATCACAGAAAATGATGACTTGAAATCTCTCGTTGCACCTTTAATTTAAAGATACATATTCTATATCAATGTGCTTCCGAAACTTTGTCAAAAACACCTCACAGTTTTTGCCACCAACTTCCACGATACGCAAGCAGCAAAGGTGCATGTGAGGCATCTTTGAGTAAATAGGCAGACATTCTTCCATGTAAACATAATCTGCCAATCAAAAAACATAGTAAGACACAGTTGCACGCGCCCTATTTTTATGAATAACTACAGTTCCGGAGAAACCTAGAATTGATGGCATCATCTGATAAAATTACCATATCAATTTTTTTGCTAAATGACATCATAGTGAGCAGTTGCTTTAGTTTTGGAAGAAATATCCCCAAAACTCAACAAATAACAAAAAAATGTGGAACATATGTGAAAAGGCGTTGTGTTTCTATTCAAATTTCAGAGGGTGCAATCACCAAAATTGAATTTTGAAATTTGAAAGACAATCACTAAAAGCCTCGACAAGATGCTACATGTTTCTTGAACATTGTTGAATGTTCAGGAAACAAATCCTACCACACTCAACAGTCAAAGCCTCGTATCTCTATGGTCTTCTTGAACATGACAAGTGTTCAGGAAGCATATTTTGGACACTCAACAGTCAAAGCTTCAAACTTAAGATTTTTCTTAACATTGTTTGTTGAGTGTTCAGGAAGCATATACCCTAATAATCAAAGTTTCAAATATAGCCTAAATACTACCTCAATTTATATTCATTAGATTACAAGTTCAGCTAAAAACATGCTAAATGATTGGTTTCAAAATTCAAATCCATTAAATTCAAAACTTCAAATTAAACAAAAAGATAAGTCCTTCATTTAGTTTGTATTCCAAATTTTAAGAAATCCTTTTTATTTCGTGTGTTTTTAAAATCATTAACACACTTCCTGTATTATATATCATATATTTCTTGTTGTGATTCAACATTTTCCCAAACTAACTCCAATCACTTTTGGAATTTCTTACTTTCTCAATAAGACACTGCGCAAAAGACTAACAGCATAATTGATGATCGTGATAAGCAAGTTATCCCTTGCACTGTGAATTTTTCATGAATTTGTGATACCCCATCTTTTCATGGCATTAAATTGCCATTTTGGAGGAAGTGAATATGAAAGTAACTTATGAACTCCACATGTTTGAATTGTTTTGTGGCACTGATGTTAAAAAGTGAGAATAGTTAAAAGTGAACATTTAAAAAGTGAGAATAGTTAAAAGTGAACATTTCTCGCCTACAAATACTGTTTCTTTTACGATACATACAAGGGATGAATCTATCCAAGATTTCTAGCTTGCGGGGAAATGACTGCAGCCGGTATTGATGGCTCTCATCCTATCCAAACAACCTCTAACACGTCCTCTCAACCTCACTGGGCATCATAACTCAGGAACTCAATATGGTGGATTGTTTGCATGTGCCTGATGTAGTACATATAAACAGCCTCTAATACATCCTCTCAAGCTTTCTGTGCATCATCACTCAGGAACTCAATATGGTGGATTGTTTGCATGGCTGATGAAGCATAAATTTAAAACAAAAAAGTTTTGAGTTCCTTCCTAAAAAAGTAGGAAGAAAGTTAGAAATCAAAACAAATAGTTATGTTTTCTCCTCTGATGTATAAATTGAATTAACCCTAGCTCTGCTAGTACTAAGACTGAGTTAAGGGAAACTTGTTTATTCTTTCTGCAAGCCAGTACACACACAGTATTTATGTTACAAGTAGTGGAATATAAGAAATATTTTAAAGCACATTTTTTTGAAGAGTGCCCCCAATTTTTTCTTAAAAATTGAGATTTTTACACGGTTGCATTGGTAACTGGCTAGTAAACTATACCTGTGAATAGTTAAGCTTGAAAATGTCTGTGTGTCACAAACGAAGGAATTTTGTAATTAGAATAATTATTATCGTGGATCCCGATAATAATTCAACGGCTGCTGGAAACGGCCTTCCAATATGAAATAGCCGGGAAATAGCGCCATGTACATGTCTACGCTCATCCATTAGTTGTTTTTATTGGTTCAGGCAAGTCAAGTTAGAGGTTATCTTCTCGAAGTGGCACTATTGGAAATGTCCTCATGTCTCTTTAAATATGGGTTACCTTGGACCTCAAGACCTCAGCATCCCATTCAGCCAGACCAATCCATTGACCATGTTTCTAGCTACTGGAGTGTAAAGACAACGGTGAGTTTATTTGACCCCCCCTCATAGTCAAAATATTCCTATTGGGGTGGGGTTAAAGAAGTATTTTAACTACTCAGTAGAAAGCTCACAGATTGTATCTTAATGTCTTGTTAATTTGCAGCTTTAAAATAATTTCTAACACAAAAGATGGCACAGAAAGTTCCAGTTTTTACTATTTTTCAATTTTAACTTAGACCTGACACTTTTTACCTTTTTTTTCAAACACCTTTTGGCCAGAGGGTGCCAGACCAGACCTATTTAGTGGTGTGGATCTTTGACAGAGACTGGGAGGACAGATATCCAACAGAATAACTCATGATCTTTATATGAACTATACCCATAAAATATATCCACATTACTGTGTGAAAAATTTACAATTTTATCTACTTAAAGGTGCTTGTTCTGATTTACGTGTATTGTGTTCTCTACTTGATATGAGAGCCTGGCACTTGCACATACACCCCATCAAGTACCGTGGGAAACAAGCTTGCGGTTTTTATGGTAGACCCAATCATGCATGTTGCAAAGACCTATTCAATAATGTGTTAATATTGATGGTTAACCACTAAAACGGCGGTTTTTTGTTTATTATCTTGGGAATGATATGGATTTGAGGGCTCAAATTTCTTGACGACAATGAGAAAAATACGGCCTTTCATCTGATATCAAAATTGATACTACTTCCGGGTAAATCAGGGGGGTCCCAAAGACGATCGGAACACGCACCTTTAATGCTACAAAAAAGGTGAAAATAGGACGAGTTATAACACCTTTGATGTGAATATAATACACTGTTATTGCTTTCAGTATCTTGTTGATGTGTCATGTAAAAAATGTGCCTCTATGAAGAACTTGGGCTAGAACTGTGTTAAATTATTACTTAGCTGATACAATCTACTCTTGATCTGATTTCAAAGAAAACCAGTTGGTGCAATCCATTTTATTTATGTATTATGCCGTTGACTTCGTGAAGACTTCGTATCTGAGTGATGTATGTAGTTTATCAGGATAAAAATGGATGTTAAAATATAGTAAATAATCTGCATTGCAAATTCTCAAGTCAGTGAAATCAGCAAATTAATAAATGCATGGCCTGCAAGTTGCCAACTGCAGAACTTGCATTATTTAACTGTAAAATATGCATTATTTAACTGTAAAATGTGCATTATTTAACCATTCAGTGAATTATACATATAGAACTGAGCCCTGGATACAAATTTAAATTTCAAATGAGGTACAAGGTGCTAAGAAAAGGATTTGATTCACATCTCTGTTATGGGATTGGGGTAGATAAAAGAAAAATTGATCCCCTTTTTTTCATTGTTTTTCTCATTTTTTTCCCCTGAGAAACAACTAGCTTTGCTGAATGGCAGGATTTAAAATGTCAAAGCCAAAGGAGATTTTCTGAAAATTACAATGTCTCAAAATTCTAAATGGTATTGTAACACCTAAAAACTACAGATCTGACATTTTAAGTCCAACTAAAGTAGAAAAAATGGACTTGCCAGTGCTGCCATTACTATAATTATTAATGATGATTTGTTGATCAAGCTTCCAACCAGTCCAGCGGTAGTCCAGTGGTAGAACCATAGACCTTGCAAAAGAGTCTGCACAAAATATTTTGATGGTTTGTGGGTAACATTGACCTGCTGATTCCAAATCTTGATGATGCAACTTTTGCATCCTTGAGCATTTTGAGATATGGAAGGGGGTAAAATAACAGGGGTCAAATTTGTAAACGTTCGGGATTAAAAGGTATATAGACTACCATTTTCATCGAAATACATGCATTTTTTGCACTTTTAACCCCTGCAGATCAAAATATTGACCATTAACCTTTTTGCTAATAACTCCTGAACGATCCATCCAAGATAGGGCAAATTATACCTTTCCTGAATCCTTATGATGAGAGGAACACATTGGTGAGAATTTTTGCAACAATATCATCAATTTGACATTTGACCCCTGTGCAAACTTCAATGGTGCCCCCAGGTGGCAATACGATGATGACAATTTCACAGCAAGTTGGAAGTGATTCTCTGGGATGTCCTTAAACTGAAAAATCAATTTTGGCCACAAAACATGAAGTAGGAGACAACCGCCTCCTGACTATTATGATAATTTTAAAAAAAGAAAGTGTGGTTTTTAATGTTTGTGTTGTAAAATGTTTGATATAACCATGATAACACAATATGACACAATTGTGTTGAGGCCTCATTAAATTCTAATACCTTACCTTTTCTACTATCAAAACCACAAGTTTGTTTTCGAATGACAGTCGGTGGTAAGTGTACGCAAGTGCCAGGCTCTCTTATCAAGTAGAGAACATGATACACATAAATCAGAACAAGCACCTTTAAGAGATCGATGATAATTATAATTCAAAGCAGAAGTTTGTACACCCTAAGGCATGTGACGAACTTTGATGATGGAGTAGGTGTAGTATTTCTGACTTATTCTCGAGGTCCTTCCTCAGGACTTTAATGTTTAACATCAATTTGAAAATAAGCCTTTTTTGAAATTGTCAAAATGCTGACGATGAATGAAAAGGACTGAAAGATTATAGTCAATATGTTATGAATAATACATTTGTTTTCTTTGTATGTGATCTGTAAATAGCATTTCGACTTGTGTTTTTTGTTATCTTGAGAAGGGCAGATTGTAAGTACTTGAGATTTTATCAATACATTAGAGATGGCATTAGTGGAGATACGAATTCAATCTCAATTTCTTGCCCCAGATTCTTTAAAATGCCAAAATGGATGGTAGATAAAAAGTGAGGCATCATCAGTTAACACATACAGGTGCCCCACGGCGGACCAGAGATAAGATGACGGAAAAAAATCAAACAACAAAACAATCCCGAACATATTTGGATGCTCTAGAAAGGAATCAAATTCTACTTTTTCTCTTGCTATTTTAACGCAGCAATATTTTCCTTCAATTTACAAAACCATTCCAATCTTATACAACAAAAATAAAATGAAAAACTGTATACATCACCTTGTTCAGTGGTGTAACCAGTGGGGTGGGGGGGGGGCAAGATCCCCAGATGCAAAAAATTGGGAAGTTGAGCAAAAAAATGGGAACTTCACAGGTAAAAAAGGGAAGTACGAAAGTAGAGAGAGAAAAAGGGGGTCAAAGAGGGGAAGAAAATGGGAACAGAAGAGAGGAAAGATGGAAGAAGGAAGAGAGAAGAAGAGAAAGGAGGGAGAAGAGAAAAAGAAAAAGCGGAGAAAGGAAGGGAGAAGATGAAAGAGAAGTAAAAGGGAGAGGATGGAAGGGAAGAAAAGGGAACAAGAAAGATTTATGTGCTTTAGACAAATTTTATGTGAAAGTGTATCTGAAAACACTACTTTTTTATTTCTAAGATGGCCAAACCAGGAGCTATGCTCCTGGACCCCACCCATGTCATGCCTGATCGCAAGACAATAGCACATTAATCATCCAAAAAGTGGTACATGAAAAAATAGGAAACCTCTTGAGTATTCCTCCGTTGGGTCAGGTTCTGGTTACCAACGGACCTTTTTACCATAGGAGTACTTTACATTTCAGATTTTTTTTATATTTTTGAAAAATACAAGATTTGGAAGATATTCTACATGCATTGCCAAAAAAGCCAATATTTTACAAAGATCAGATGGGAAAAAAATCTAATTTAAAAGAAAATAGTGACACTAATTATGATATTACCTATTGCAAGTGTGAATCACTTGTAACCAGTGGCAGTATCAAGAAGGTCATAGGTCAAATGCCTTCTTATCAGTCGAGACTCTTACCCATCAGTCAAATCTAAAATATTGAACACAATGAACTATAAAGGGCCGCCTTTATAGGTCAATTTTATTCCCCTCCCCCCTGAATTTTACTTGTTCCCTCTTTCCCTCCTTTTCCCATCTCCTCACCACATGGATTAACAGACACTATTCTGCCCCGATGGTGTTTTGAAACCAAATCCCACAATGCACTGCAATGTGCCTATAGTGTCTGTACAAAAACATGTGGTTTAGTGACTTAGGATAAACGTGTTACTAAAAATTTAAGAACCACATGGACATTTCATAACTTATGCCGAAAAAATCCCTTAAGTACTTAATGCTTTGTGGGCAAACATGAGCTTAAAAGTCAGTGTTGTGATGTGTTAGTAATAGTATTTTTTGGGATAAAATGGGTACCCTATTCAGGTGAAATTTACAAAACTGGTGCAGTGCTGGGATTGATCAATACACCCTCTGAATCTCTCGCCAGTAAATTGATAATATTTGTTTGCTGTGTGTGGTTTTTCCAGTTCAGTTAGGTTTTCATTTCATGTCAGTTGAAGTCCGATTTCAACCAGATTTGCGGTTAAGGTGAATTGGATTCCTTCATATTTGGATCAATGTCAAAAGGTCATCTGAGGTTAATGTTCCACTACAGTTATCTTGACAGGATTTTGCAAGTTATTGCTGTTATTTTGTTTGGTGTGTGGTTGTGGAGTAGTGTATGCAGCCTTGTTGTTCTAGAGGGGAACAAAGCCCATTCAGAGGAAAAAGTTGTCCTGATCGGAGGATAAATAGGCTCCTAAAATGGCTGATTCACATAATTTTTCATCAAGTCTCCAGATTTTGCCTTAATTTGTTTTCAATGGAGGACAGAATATTCTTCCCCAGTGGCTATGCCACTGCCCATGATGCACTGTGACATTGACAGGTTTTAAATCTTTTAATATTGTCGAATTCCTCAAATTGAAAAAAAAAAATCCTATGTTTTGAAAAGTGCAATCTTTTTATAGTAAATATTTAAAGAATAGAGCTATGATTCCCCCGAGATGACAGTATGATAACATAGCACATCACCATTCTACATCTCTAGAGTGCTTTCATAACAGTGATTAAACTTCCAGACAGAGGGTTTTCATATCACCCTGTTCACATTATTATGATAGTGAGCTAATTGGGGCATAAAATCACCCTGTCAAATTCGGGTGCTGCTGTCTTCTTCAGGAACACAAAGTTGATATCATTTTAAAGATGCAAGGACAGATTTGGTTGAAAAAAAAAGAAACATTCAGGATTTAGATAACCCCAAATTCTGGTTTTGATTCTGGTTTTAATTAGCGGAAGAAAGGTATTCTGTTGTGCCTTTGCCGTGTATCAATCATGTCATATCATACGGGGGGGCGACAGGCTTATTTGAAGCGGCACTGGCACATGTCACAGAATATTGGAAATTTCTCCAATGTGCACACTTAAATAATAACAAACATTTAATAATAACAGAGGGGGAGGTTATAAGAGGTTTACAGACTCCAGGTTAATTTGGAGGCTAATGTTAAGTGTGGCCTACTTTAATCAACAAATGTTATATTAAAGGAATCGTGATCACTCACTTATATTAAAACATACAAGGAACAGACCGGTCTCAAACAGGGTGCATTGTGTGGGAAACATGCAGACGCGTGGGGGTCTTGTGTTAAACGCCATTGTCGTCTGTGATTAATGTTGCCAGCGACATCAATTATAAAACGTTGTTTACCCATAAGGATGCAGATTTGGTCTTAATAATTACAGGTGAGGGCTTAGGTATATAAACGGTTACAACAACCATGCAAAAAATCGATTTTGAAAAAATCTTGAGGGTGACTATTTTAAAATGTGCCAGTGTCTCTTTAAGTCGAACAAAACAATACACATCCGGGTTGTTGTACGCTAAATAATGCAGTGGCCCATGTGATATGACACTATAGATACATGGCAGAGGCTAAAAAACAATTACCTTTATTATCATTATGTAAAACCTTTATTCAAAATGAGCGTTTTAAATCGCAGGTTTTTAAATCAAGCACTCCTTTGTTAGATTGATTTCGATAGCCAGAGGCCTAGTAGTATGCGTATCGCGTTGACGCGTATGCACTGTACCATGTGAGATCGTTCGTATCACACAGCTAGGAACAAGGAAATTGCGTAAAAAATCTCAAGTGTTTAAGAATAGTTATTGTCAGACAAAACTCATTTGCCAAAGATTAATGCCCCAAATTTTTGTAAGGTTTATTGGGCAGATATTGCACAACACACTTAAGTACATAGTTCAGCCCCTTCAGGATTTTGAGGTGCCAGTGAAAATAAAATAGGGTCATAATGAAAAAGATCCTGTAAGTGATACACACTAGGAAGATGATGAGCTTGCCCCTCCCCCAAGCACCACACTCATGTTATGCCCCTGGTTTAAAGTAGGTTACAGCTAGGGGTGAGGTTGCCTAAGGTTAAATTTACGTTAGTGAGCATTGCTGACATGACTGTGCAGAGGAAAACCCTGTTTACAAAATGGCCCCTCTGAACAGGCAGCTTTGAACTGTTTAAATATATGCCTATGTATTTATGCAAACATTTAGAAGATGCTGCACTCTCAATTTAGAACAAAAGTTGAAATAAGGACACATCATAAGAATGAGCTGCCACCCAAACCTTTCGTGATATGCAAACCAAAAATCTCGGTGGTGCCACTTTCTTTTAGCTGTATAAACTATGGTGCTATAACTAAGCTGCAGACTTAGACATTAAAATAACTTGTTGAAAATCAATCATTTTCCATACTTTGTCAAGCATAGATAACTGCATTGGTAAGGAAGTCCCTATGACAGGTAAGATCGTTCCGTTGGCACAGTTCAGTTCCATTCACCGTGTAATTGAAACTACAACCCCAAGGTTTGTGGGTATGATATGATACAGATACCACACAAGGTCAGTTCATGTCAGTGCATGTAAAAGTACAACCCATGAACTGTGTCCTTAGTAGATGCGCCTTTGTAACTCATGTGAGTGGACTACTAATAAATGGACAACAATATGTCTTTCAGGAATTTCTCATTTTCTTTATCTCATCAAGTGTCTGTCATGTTTGTTGAGAAAAGAAAACACGGGAGGCTGACATTTGGCTTACAGAATAACCTGATGCTTAAATTTATCACACTCAAAATATCTTGCCGTTTAAGGCTTAGTTCATTTGGTATGTTTAGGATGACTCGTACTGAAGGAGGTAATTAACATCCAAGTTGATTAGCAACCAAGTAATGTAGAGGTGCTATAATTTGTCCAAAAACATTGACCAGCCCAGAGGAAAGACCTTGATGCAATAATAACTGTTCGTGGTATGTGTTTTAAATATTTGAGTTTGTGACAGATGATTTCATTTTCTTGAACTTGCCCACAACTTATCGCTTTCTTGTTGATAGGAAGGCAGAAGTGAGTTGTGGTGAATGTGACGAGGGAATAATGGTTGAAATAGGAACTCATCGGATATAGTGTTCAAATTTAAGTGTACACAGTGTGAACGGGGTGAATGTAATAGCCTAGTGCGGATGGCATCATTTCCCCCCCCCCCCGTACTGAGTGTTGTAAATTCATGGGACTAAGCAGACTGTATTCTTAAAGCTATTCCCTTTTGTTTACTTTTTATTTAAATAATTTATTGACATTTGATAAATATGTTACACTATCAAACTGTAGACAGCATGGGAGTAAGAATTTGTCTTTGGAAAATTTGGAGGTAAAAAAATAATGTAAAGTAGCAGACGGAACTTATCAAACAGGAAGGAAAATGAGAAGAAAAAAATGTACAGGACCCTTCTCAGAGAGTTATCTTTGTGTTTGTTTTGGAAGTCATAAAGACTTAGCAAGGTCTTAAATTCAAACAGGTAAACACGTACTTATGGGTCAAAAAAAGTTTAACTTTTTAAAGTGCATTCTACTGTTGCTTGTGATATCATTAAGCATTTGAAAGGTGAAGATAAGCCTCATAAGAATAAATGAAAAATCAGGGAACAGATGGGGAAGTCATTACATAAATCAAGAAACCCAAAAGTCATATAATTTATCCCTTGGGCATTCCAGAACCATAGTTGGTTTTGTTGCGGAGTTGATTTAGTCAACAAACTGTTTTTGGTGCAGTGGGGGAAAACTTGAACCAATCCAAGATACTGCCGGATAATTAATTTTTTTAAAAAAGAGTATAATGGTCTGGTTTGTAATGATTATGAAAAGGATAATTGACGTAGCTAGCTGAATTTTGTTAGATAATTGGGTCTGGGCATCAGTTGTGCACGGTTCGTCGAGACCCGCAGAACAGTGCACAAACTGATGGCCCATACCCAATTATCTAACATAATTCACGCAGCTCATTCAAATATCCTTCCATACACCCTTAGCGTGTTCTAATTTCAAATATAAAATAATATATGATATTTGTGAAATTCCAGAAATACAACCCTAGAAAAATAAGTAACTTCACTAATAAAACCCCGGTCATCAATTGGCCTTCTAACTCAATCACCCGTATCGATTAATTCTTTCTGTCGCAAGTTGTAGGGTTATTGTTTGTTGATGTGGGTACCTTGCCATCCGTATACATCCATTTTAACAGCATTGTGTTTTCATATTGAGCTTACAAGCAGTAATGTCTTACGGAGCGATAGTACCCGAGGTGGACTGCCCGCAGCAACAAATAATGGCCAGTTATCGCTTTCCAGTTAATAACCTATGGTACATAGTTATTTGAAGTTTATTCTCCAATTAAAGGTATGTGGTCCGATATTTAGGCCTATATTAGTGTGGTCTATATGACAATGATCTGTGGTTTCACACTCTCACCCATGAAGACCTTGTATTGTACCCACATGTCTACATGGCCTATCAAATTGGTTAGTTTTAAAATCATTTTGTATTGTGCCCACCACCCAATGAATTCGTCAGCCTCGATGGAATAACCTGCATGTTGAAGGATGTGGTGGAAGAATACTTAACCCATCCCGTTTATTGTAAATATGATAATAATTCACATAAACAACAGCACTGCCAAGCACAATATCACGTCTTCATAATTGAGGGTTATTGACAAGTTATTAGGCGTGCATCATTAAAAGTGGATCATGTTACAACAAGCTATTGTCCAGTAATTATCTTTTGTTTTCGAGTAGCGCTACTCCTGTCAAATGAAAGTAGACAGTAATGCACTTAATGTACCTTCCCCTTGGCGTGCGTACATGTCCATTTCTATAATTTTTTATACATCTACAATCTTCGGTAACCTTAATGCGCCCCTACATGCGCCACGTATTAGCAGCCTTAAATTTGTTAGGCGCTAGTATTATTATACGATAACTATGTTTTTTATTATGTATTAACACATGTGCCGAAGAAATCACTATTTTTTCAGGGGGAAAGAGGGGGGGCAAGATTTCTCCCGCCCCCGGCCCCCCCCCCCATCCCCCCACCGGCTATCCACTGTTCGTGGGTGCGGGTCTCTACTTGGGCACACATTACCTGTACAAAAATACTGTAAATTTACAAGTAAAATACTGGCAGTCAATTCTGTCCAACAAAATTACTACCTACCGTAAATTTAACAGTATATGTACATATTCATTTAATCAAAATGCTAAAAAAAACTCTATATTTGGGTAGAGATTGTGAATTGTGGAGATGGAAAAGACTGACGAACACCCTAACTCAGTAGGACTATCAACAATTTTTTACAGTGCCTATACTGCAAAATTTACAGTTTGTTGTATAATGTATTCATCAAAACTTGTTGTTTTTAAAATATCCGGTAAATTTGAATGAAACAACCCTGTAAAAAGGCCTATATTTTTCGCGGGGTTTTGTTGGCAGAATTGCCGCCGGATTTTCCTGTAAATTTACAGTATTTTTCCCTGTATATTTTAGTATACTTAATAGTTGTGAATAATGATGTTGTTACTCATTAAATTTTGAATAAAGTCTTCACTTTTAGATTTTGTCATTATAGGCCTGGAAAAAATTACAGCCAAATACTGTAAGTTTTGGAAAGTTTTTACAGTATTTTTCCTGTAAATAGCACTGTAATTTTTTACAGTGTAGGTATATAGTTATGCCATGTATGGCAGGCTAAATCCTCATACTTCATTACACTATTTTTTTTGGTCATAATTAATTTTTAATTATTTTGTTCTTGAAATTCGTAGTATTTAACAGAAAGCTTTTTTTCAACTGAAAATTTAGTTTTAGGTGAAAACTTTTTTGTTTTATTAAAAACTTAGTTTATCGAGAAAAGCTATAAATATTTACTTAAAAGTTTGTCATTCATAAAACCCTACAAGGTTTTAAATGCCATTTTGAGTTATTGCGAGATTTTTAAAATTTTATATTTGCTAAGCTATAAAATGATATATCTTTTAAGTTTTCAAAATGTAAATTTGTTTAAAGGTCACGTTTTCGATAAAAATTTCTTTGGTTAGTTTAGTTTTTGGTTTGTTTTATTTTATATTTCTAAATCACCAAAATGTCAGTTTGAACTTTGTAATTATAAACTCATAAAATATCGAGTTCAAGTGAGAAGGCTAAACCCATATTTTCATATCCGAGTTGAAAAACTTTTAATTTGATAAAGTGATAAAATCAGTTTTTTCAATTCAATAAACCGACTCGGAGGTTTTTACTTGAAAATTAAGTTTATTGAAATATTTTTGAGAAACATGGTTTTCAACTGTCAATCATTTAATCATGAATGAATGATAAACTTTTTCGAAAAAAATTATCGACTAATAAACAAAGTTTTTGAAAATCTACGTTTTCATATAGAATACCCTATTTTCAGGTTGATACACTAGATTTTTGGTTAAATTTATTTTTAAAAAATATGTTTTTCAAGTGATAGGTACAGATTTCAATTTCCAATTTGAAAAAGTTTGGTTTTTCAATTTGATCAGAAAACTCCTTTATCAACTCCATAGTTTTTCATTTGAATTGAAAAAAAAAATATTATATAGAGGTCCGGAGAAACTGGGGAATTGAAAAGTCACTCAAGCACACCATTTCACACATTAGTATAACTTTGTCAACCACCCTTAACGATTCTTGATGGACATGGTTGGTAAAACTGTTGTATATTGATTATCCATTTCTGTTCAGAGCTTTGGTATTTACGAATCATTCCTCCGTGTTTCAAGAGGTTTTGTCCGAAGTCACCAGAAGACGAGTGCACAATTATCAAGATTCTTTTGTTTCGCGGTTGGGGGGGCCCAAAAAAAAAAGTTTATCTAGAATCTTTTGTTTGGTGTGCAGGTTTATATAATTTGTGCTCTCTGCCTCATAACCATGATAACCTTACTGGAGACTTATTCGTAGGATATAATTCACTGAACAACAATGGATAATCAACATACAACTGGGTGCACGAGAAGTTATAATTCCATAAATAATGACAACCATGAAGGTACTCTAATTGATCTCTGGGGTATTCCAGAATCAATTGGTTTTGTTGCTGATGAATGAGTGCTGAAGCCAACAAACTGTTTTTGAACCAATCGAAGACAACACCTCTAATTCCTTAATGAGCCATTTTTCCTCGTGTTTATTATGATCATAATTGATATTGCTCTTAATCAGCAGCTGCAGAACTCAGGGGAGGGGGGTCTATCCCCCTACTTTTTGAAATTGATTGGTCACAATATGTCTGGATCCTCATAGCTGCATGAGAAAGGGGTCAGTCCCATAATTTTTGACATATATCATAGGGATGCACAGAAAAAATAGGTATAGATAATAGTAACATTGAATAGCTCAGATAAAGTGCCAAGTAACTCCTCCGAGAGCAGGAGCAGACCTGGGGGCTCAAACATCGATGCCATCATGCCAGGCATAAATCTTAACTTTTGACCACTCTTGGTAGTATATCCTCTCTATCAAGCGATTAATCTGGATTAAATGTCTAAATATGATTTTTACCCAAGCACACCACTCCACATTTAAACTTGCTACTTTTATAAAAGGGATGTAAGTCTGTCATCGGTCGGCGTGATATCGAATATAATATCTTCTTACTCAGGCATTTCAGTGTGTGTGATTCACAATTTGGGTTCATGAGCTCCTGGCCTTCAAACAGGTGCATTATATTATGTATGATGCCTCACTACATTGTTTATATAGAAAAACCTTTGTGGATCGAAGCAACCTTTCATTGATCTGTTTTAATTTCTTTTGGGGGGTGTTCGAAAATAAGACTTTCCCGTTTCCTCCGAGGTATGTCATAGTGTATTATGTACACAATAGCAAAGCGAAAACATGTGGGACCTCATCCCTGGGTACGTCAGCCACTTAAAAGCCAATTTATTTGGGACTGCATTATTTATCTCTGAACTTTTCAGTATGGGGAACATTGTATCACTTGCAGTTTAATTCTTCTTGAATGTCTTTACTCTTGTCTTGTATCTCCTGTGACTAGTCCTGAAACAAAAGGTGTAGTCTAAAAGGTCAAAGAGTTTGATGTTGACTTCAAATGAGAAAACAAATTAATAATGCACATATTTACTTCTCCTGCACTTAATTAAGAAATGGGTTTTGTCTTTGAGGTTTTATAAGCTTACTGAAACCTGCTGCAATGGTTTGGCTCGATGATATAAAATATGTGGACAATTTCTGAGGAGCAGTTTTTATCTCATAGCAAACTCTTCAAGGAAGTCACTTGAATTCAATTTTTCCAGTGGCATACCGACCGGGGGTGGGGGGGGGGGGGAGGGGGGGGGGGGGGGGGAGAAGGGAAAGTTGCCCCCTCTGGCTCAAAAAAGTGGGACTATGGACCAAAATATGCATTTTCATCCCTCTTTTTCGGGAAATTTAAACCAATTTCAGCCTAAATTTGGGCAAATTCAAGTAAATTCGGTGATTATCGCATGTTTTGCGTGCATTTCGTCAAGATAGGACTTCATTGGAGCAAATCACCAGGACGACTCAAGAATTTTGCCCCCTCTGGCAGGACGACTTGGAAATTTTACCCCCTCTGGATCTACTGCATCGTTACGCCACTGAATTTGTCTGTTTTGTTTTGTTTCAGTAATAAACTTCAGCCAGATTTTTTGTATTTCCTGCAAGGATTTGCAGGAGGCGCCAACCAGTCCTCAATTCTGTCTGACCGTGTGCCTGTGTCTCTGTTTCAAAGGTTAAAGTTTGGGAGAAAGTTTCTCATTTGAGAAGTAAAAGTCTAATTGCTACAGAATTTGGGTCATATAGATGCCCCTTGGGAACCTTCATATGATAACGAGGTCCAGGGTCACATAGCAAGGTCAAAGGTCATATGAGGTCAAGTTATAAAATGGGCTGTAAATATAAAATTTGCATAATTTGAAAAGCTTAAGTAAGTCCAATTTATTGCAATTTATTGAGCCATACATGCCAACCATGGAACCTTCATCATAAGGTAAAGGTCATCGTCTGAGGTCAAGTTGTATAAATGGATGAAGGAAATGGTGTGCCCAGAGGAGACCTTACGAGTGCTTGGCGCTTTGTAGAGTGGTGCTGGCGAGAGCAAAATTATCTTGATAAGTAAAAAAGATGATTTGTACTGTTACTGACTGAAACGGCTTGACACAACATAACAAAGAAGTGGTGGCTAAAAATGGATTGAAAGCTGTACTTCGAAGAAGTGCCAAAAAATGCCATTAGGGGTATCACTATAGAGACAAATTTACACAAACGAACTGTTCCACAGCTTGTCTTATGAGCACAGAAAAAGCTTGTTGATTGGATAATGATTTATTGCTTAATAACAGTTTCGTGAAAAAAGCATTCTTGCTCCTCCTGGAACAATGTTTTAATAGAAAATGCTGATTTGGGGAAATTATCAAGCAACTCCCAGGGAACATTTTTCATCAGCTTCCTTTTTCGTTTCATTGTTTCTGTCGCGTATTCTTCCTATGTATTTAAATCGACTTTTGCTCTTCCTCAATTCAGGAAGTCACATAAGAAAAACTGTTTTTCCTGTCTGCCCATGAATAAGTTACTCTCTAAAGTTTATGAACAATTCTTTTTTTTTAATCATATCACGAGAGTGTGCAGGACATGACCACTTTTTATGACATTATATTTTGATGAATTTAACAAAAACCCTCTCATTATTAGGTTTCTATGCATGTCCTTTAACAGGACAGGGAGTATACTTTTTGATCATACAAATTTCTCCTCAATTTGCACTGCTCAGTTGTTGAAAATTTTAACATCATCTTAATGTTCTTATTACATAACCAACGGCAAGTTCAGATTTTCACTTCATGTATTGGTAAGCATTCCATTACCAAATATGCACACAAAAAAACAAAACATTAACAATGGGGGGCACATGGTTCTGGAAATATCCTCTTAATGTATGTGTTCTTCACTGATGGAATGATACATGTAGAGATAGTTAATCAGCCTAATTGTGACCTTAATTTGCTTAAAAATAATTATAGCAAACATTGGCAATTGAGTGTGCCGTTTATTGTTTATCATTTGAAAAGCTGACATAGAGATTTTGAAAAATATAAACGTTTTTGGTGTAGTAATTAAAATAGGTCATTCTAGAACTAAAGATACGTCACTACATGCGTCAAGGTGCTGTTCCGATTTTGATTATTGTGTGCCACTAATCTGAGAACCAACAACTTGTACAACACTGACAGTTTCAAGTTACCGTGGAAACAAAATTGCGGTTTTGATGCTAGATGTGATATTGCATAGTGCACGCCCTATTCCACTACTGTGCTAATATTGATGGTAACCACTAAAATGGTTAGTTTTTTATATCTATTGGGAAAGAGAAATGCGAGTTGAAAAGCTGAAATTCATGACAACAATGAGAAATATGGACTTCCCTTGATATCAAAAATTATACTCATTTCCAGTTAAAATTCAGGGTCCAAAAAGCGATCGGAACAAGCACCGTAACCTCCAATTAGAGATGAAATCGGATTTTCCATTTTCTTGCAGTAAACATTTATTAGCAGTAAAAAGTGCATTAGGATTACCGTGTATAACCAAAAATCCGGATCCATAATTTAATAAGACAAAGTTGGTGGTTTTTTATATGAAGGACTTAGATTTGAGCTTAGGTATTTCACACAATGATTAGTATATGGACAAGCATTATGTACATACAAAAAACAAGATTTGTTTGAAAATTGAGTGCACCCTCATCCGGAAATCTCTGAGTCAGCCTTTAATACATCACCTTTGGCTCTTCCCACTATAGTAGTCTTAAAAATTTCTCAGGTGATTTTATTAATGTGAGCCCGGGTGAATAAGTCACAATTTCACATTTACCCAATTTATGCAAGACCTATTCATAATCTTATTTGAGAGACTAGAGAGCAGAGAAAATAATCTGTCAAATGGTGATAACCCATCAAGAAAATAAGATGTTATGTAATTTAATGTCTATAGGGCATTTTGTGATTGCTTGGAGTTGGTTGCTTCGAATGCGATTTCCAGAGTATCTCATTGCACCACATCAACTACGACTATTACTACTACTGCTACTACTATACTACTACACAAGAGCAATTTATCTTAGCTGAGCTTGCTTGCCATTCGTGGTCTCTGTTGCCACACTAGTGGTTTGACACTCAATTGGGGATTATATATGAAAGTTATTTAGATTTTTGTGGGCCGCCAGCTCTAGCTGGCAGGACCACTTAGCAATCCGTTGTGCGTGTGTATGTGTGGATGTGTGTATGTGTGGATGTGTGTGTCACAAATTGTTACGTTTTTTTTTTAAATTGACCTCAAATGAAAAGTTTAACTTCAATTGGAACCAAACTTCTGTCATAGGTGCACAATGGGATCCGTCAAATGTTGATTAGGTCAAAGGTCATGTTGAAAGGTCAAAGGTTGTGAGGTCAAGTTGAAAAATGGGCTAAAAATGTAAAATTGATCTAAATTGAAAACTTGAAGTTCAATTGGAACCAAACTTTTGTCATAGGTGCACCATGCGATCCCTCATATGTTGATGAGATCAAAGGTCACGTGCCAGGGTCAAAGGTCATGGGGCGGCCCACAGCTTATATTCTTTGAATATAGCGAGCGCGAAAGCCGAGAACCGCGAAATTCTAGTTCATTTTGTCTTCAGTCCTTTTTCTGTGTCTCTGCAATTCTGTTTTCCTCTCGTGTTTAAAGTCAGTAATGATTTTTGAAGATGAGCACGAAATTTTCCCATTAGTCAATTTGTTTCTGAATTTTATCAGCAGTGAATAAAATAATTTATTATGGCAGGTTATCACTTAATGATAATGTTTTATTGTGTGTTCATACATCAAATCTTTTAAGATTTATTAATCTATATCTATTTGTAATCAGATAATTTTTATCTATTGAACAAACCAAAAAAAATTATATTGAAAAACCAACCAAAAAAATACCGGTACCTAAAAACACGCTTTTATCTACTGTAGACAGCACTACGTGCATGAACCACCACACCACTTCCACAAGTTATCTCAAGCTTTGGAATTTAAACGTTTCATCGTGTTAACACATGAAGCCCTCTCCTCAAGCGATTTCTCACCTTGTTAGCTGGAGGATATGTGAAAAAAAGCTTTGTGAACCAGCAAACCTTGTATTCTGGCAATCAGGCATCAACTCGTATTGTTTACACACAAAAACTTGCTCGTAGTACGAGGCTTATGAGAGAGAAAGTCCCATATTGAATAACCTCACAATAAATCTGAACCTGAATCATACTCTACAAGGGTTATTATAAAAGGTCAAACACAACTTGCGAAGTGGAATATGTATAATATTGCTGTACAAAATGTGTGGATCTTATTGTCTACGGCTAGATTTTTATACTAAAAAATGGGAATTAACCGGAAAGCTGTATGAAAAGATGATCTTGAGAAGGTGGAACAAAAGGTAGGGATAATATAAGCTCATCATTGTTGTTCTTGTAGTTGTTTTAAGTGCTGTGCAGTCAATGTAAAAGACAAAACCAGTCACGTGCATGCTTGCTGTGTGTTTATGTCATGCAATTCACTGTGCCTTGATTGTACACAACCAGAAGTGAAACGATGAGGTTAATATATCCTCTGGGTAATAATTTCATCCATTATGATAATGTTTCCATTCTTCTTATTGGTATTAGATTTTAGCTGACACTCTACAGAAAACACAACGAAATGTAAGACTGGTCCTTGTGTGGACAGCTGGTTATATTTCCGATTGCTCAATATTTAAAAGGAAATTTTATAAATCAAAAAATAGAAATGCTCATAAATATTCATTTTGATGATTGGTCAGTTGTGATTAATGAGGAATAATAGTAGGACTTATGGAACATTGAAGAGAATAAAGGTGTTGCAACGAGTTGATATAAAATAGTCTACTAAACTGTGAAAATTCTGATTTTTGCACTAATTGGTAGCTTCTATCAACAATATCTCCAGGTTAAAAGAATCAAGTTGAGAATTATTCTTTGGTACAAAAATTGTGAAATTATTAATTTACTATGGGAGCAAATACTAAATCTGTCAGTCTGTTTTGATATTAAATTAAGCAAATGAAACTCGCCTTGTTTCACTTTCAAGGCATATATGTAGCCAAATACAGGTAAGAAATCTATTGGGATAGACGCTAGAATGAAATCATACATTCTAACAGAAAATCTCTTGTTGCATCTTAACATTGGTGTTTTCTAAACCTAATCCTTGTATTTTATTAAATATTGATCAATCACGATAAAGGTTGAAATCTTGAGGTTGGAATCATGCCGTATGTGAATAATCACTATTGGACAATGGCGGATCGAGAGGGGGACCCATTCCTCCCCCCCACCAAAAAAAAAAATGAGACAATGATACTTATATAGGACCAATACCTCTGTAACCCATTTTAAATTTTCCCCAAACCTTCTGTTTCTGTGCGGTGAAGATTGTAGACTTTAGTTCAGTCCTGGGCCTTCTTGGTATGAGAAATGGCACCTTTTGTGAATGCTGATCATTGCCCTTCCATGCCACTTGCATGGCACATGATGGCCGTTCTTACTGCCCACCATGGCTGCTTTACGGTCATATCATTCCTTCTTATTTTCACTAGTTCCCTCACATGAGAGTGTTGGATCCACCCCTGGCTATTGGCCATCATGTAGATAAATAACCCTATCTTAAAAGCAGAGGAGAAGAGGGGGAGGAGGGGAAGAGAGGAAGAGGATAATGTGAAGACGAATGGAGAGAAAGGAAAAAGCCATATAAAAAAGAGAGGGTGAAGACAAGGAAAAAAAAGTGGCAAATGAATTGCAAAGGAAGGGTACATTTGTTCTACTTGTACTGGCTATATACCGGTGTCAAGTGAGCATTTTGCATAACAGTTTTTATATTTTTGGGGAAATTAAGCAGGATAGAATATGGGAAATCTCCTCAGATTGAGTTGAGTTTTGAAAAGATCTGAACAACTTAAGGTGGTGTTGTATTCTTTCATGTACGCGGAGATAGCAAATAAATGTTTTGTTTTTTAATTAAAGCTGCTATGGTCTATAAGAATATCAAAACCAATAACACAACCCCCCCCTACACCCAAGATGTAAAAACAAAACAAGCAACACCAGGCCGTTGTATTTGGATTTCAATATTAGGTATAATTATTATTTCCCAGAGAGAGAGGCTTAGTGCCATAAGATGAAGGATCCATTCATTATCATTGTTCCCCCACTTTTTCTTCCCTTTACTTTTTTTGGGGGGGGGGGAGGGCTATCCACATCTCAAAAATCTTAGTTTCTAGACACATTCTTCATGATCCTCACACAAATTGTTAAACATACCTATACCACTGTTAAAATGTGATTAAAATCTTTTAATCATTGGTGTTTAAATTTTAATATTTTATTATTTGCACAGGAATATTTGTTTGTTGAAAAATCCATGGCAGTCATTGTTGAATAAGCCAAGTTGGTACATGCAGAGTTGAAACCACTATGGTATGTAGGTTGGGTCAATCCACAAGGATTTCATACGGCAATTACAATAATGCACCTGGTCGGTAGAGCTGGTATGAGGTGGAATGCTGTCCAGTGTGCAAACAGGGGAAAACTATTACTGCGTATATAGGTTTGTAACAAAGCAAGCCAATCACATTCACAATATTAAAAACATTACCTGGGTATGAGCTGGTATATGGTGGAATGTGTCCAGGTGCAACACGTGCAACTATATAAACCTGGATAATTATTGGTTTAAGGCGTTAAATCTCTGTGAGTAATGTTCAAATTGAAATGCTGACACTATTGTTTTGGGTCCTTTCAAACTTAACAAAGTGGCCACAGGTTATTCCTCTCGCTTACTCTAGATCAATATAGGATCAGCAACGTAAGTCCATTGTAGAAATCACAAAACCAAAATGGGTAGAGTCTGTGGGCTGAGAGTTCCGTGTTATACATGATATTCTTGGCCATCAAGTGCATTACCCATGATGCTTAGTGGACACGGTTCCAAGTCACCTATTACTTAACATGCTCTAGAGAATAACCGATACGATCGGTATTTCTGAAATCGGGCCGATTATGACCTTATCGGTATCGGATCGGCATCGGCAAAATTCTCATTTTTGACCGATTTTCTATACCGATTAAATAAATATCAAAGAGGTCCAAACATTTATAAAATTGTTCCAAACTGATGGCCAAACGGTGAAAATAAATTGAAACTGAAACAATAAATTTATTATTTTATGTACAGAAGAGTGTGTATGTTGTTCCTCACTTACTATTTCACTGTTTTAGTAGTTTACCTAGATCGATCTGCTACTTTCTGTCAAAAATGGCAATGATAATGCAAAAAAAATACACAGAAAAAAATCGGAATTGGAATAAACCGATTTTCAAATTTTAAAATCTGTAATCAGTATAACAGATATTAGGGTGATCAGTTAGACACTAGCATGCTCACATATTCAAAGTGCACAAACCAGGGAGTTTCCGTAACCTGACCCATCTGAACTTTTTTCTGACACGCTTATGAATTTGGAAACCCTTCACTGAATAAAGCATAGGTTTATTTTGTTAAAGTTTCCGAATTTGTAAGTGTGCCAGAAAAAAAGTGTGTCAGATGGGTAAGGTTATGGAAACTCCTGGTCAATATAGGACAATCAGCAATAAGTGCATTGCAGAAATCTCAAAACCAGAATGGGTAGAGTCATCGGACTGAAAGTTTGGAGTTGTAGGTGATATTCTTTGCCATAGATGAAAATGTGCATTAAAGGCTGACTCAGAGATTTTCCAAGGAGGGCGTCCTCAATTTTCAAACAAATCGGGATTTTTGCACATACGTAATGCTTGTCCCTATACTAATCACTGTGTGATATAGCTATGCTCAAATCGAAGTCCTTCATATAGAAAATCACAACTTTGTTATAAAATTCCGGATCCGGAATTTTTGTTTTACACAGTATCCTATGGCACTGTTATCCATACATAAATATTTACTGCATGAAAACGAAAAATCCGATTCGTCTCAACCTATGGAATTGAGCATTTTAGGTGACTATCTTTAGTTCCAATTTACTATTTTCAATTATTACACACAAAAAAATATATTTCAAAATCTCTGAGTCAGACTTTAAGTCACCTATTACTTAGTATGCTCACGTAATCATTGCACTTCAAAGCGTATGAACCACCTACTTCACCAGTACAACAAAGCACCCAAAGTACATACACATTATGTCAATATTAATTGTGAATGTGCATTGCCCGAATATAGGTTGCTTGACAAGCAAGTCAATCAAATATCACAATTACAATACATTCACCTGGGTATGCATGGGCTTTTTTTTGTGTAGAAAACCTTAATTGCTTGAAATAACTGTATTCTTGGTACTGTATCTTGTATAAGTTCTCTCCAATTTGCCCCCCCCCCCCAACTTTGAGTCTTCCTCCAGTTCTTCCCCACTAAAATCCACAAACTTCCAAAATTACCACTTTTTGAAACAAAAATTTGACAAATTTTGTGATATTCCCCCTCCCAAAAGTCACTCTGCTCCTCCTCCCCTCCCGGAAAAAGTAGAGCAGTAATATTTATATTTTTCTCCATTTTTTGTCTTCTTTTTCCTTTCAATTATTATTTCTTTGTTTTTAAACTGGTTTTGATAATGACAATCAACTCTCTCTCTTATGGTATAGTGTTCTAGACATAGCTCACGATTTAGCCTCTAGGCAGTTTACACCTGCACAAAAAGTGTTATTTCAACATCTGCTGGGAAGGTAGGCCAGTTTCCCATGCAACACATTTAATGAGATTTTAAGCAGTGTTTGTTGGCTTTAATTCTGAAAATACAAATCTTATTGTTACCCAGAATTTTTATTGATTTGTCATTTTGTTGTTGTTAATTCTAAAAATGCTTTCCCTTTAAAGGGATTAGCAGCGATTTGCTAATCCGAAACATAAAAAAATCATCAAAATTCATATTTTTATATTTTTGTTACTGGCATGGATATGCAAACATAACCTGCAAGTGATTGGCTTGAAATCCATGTATTAAAGAAAAGGCAGTACTTTTTATCTGATTCTGTAATTTCTATACGTGCGTATCAAAATTCCGACTTGAGATCAAAAAAGCCTTTCCCGGTGAATATCACAGATTTTCAGCATGATATTGTGCACCATGATCAATACAGTTTGACCTCAAACACAAACATTATTCATCTTTGTTTATTTTGTACTGATGTAAACCACAATCAGCTGTTAAGTGCAGATTTTGAGAAGCCGTCGCTGTATGTCTATTTGTGGGAGACAAATTTCCTCAAATACTTCATTTTTTCACTATTTGGTGGTTTGTTTCAACATTAAAGCAGTTATATGGAATTTTACACACTTATCCCTGATTTGTAAGTTTAAAAAATGCATTTCCACATTTTTTTACAAGACGGCTGTCAGCCGTCTTGTTCTGTTTTTGATGGGTTTCTTCTTTCTCAGCCCGATATTGCTACAGTGATGTACCATTAATAGTAGGGTAGGTCTATGATATTATTGACCCCAAAGGTCAAAGTTCGAGGTCAAAGGTCAGAATTTACAAACAAGCTCCGATTGAGCTGAAATTTGTCAGCAATAATCCCCGTGACATCATAAATACAAAACAAGTACAGTTGACCCCATCCGTGACCCAGAGGTCACATTATAGGGGTTAAAAGGTCAAATTCCTGACATGCTTGAATTGAGTTGAAACTCAATAATAATGGTCATTGTAACGTTGTTAACACATAAAAATACATTTAACGAAATCTGTGACTCATTGGTCAAGTTATTAGGCATGGGGTCAAAGGTCATTCAGATGTTATCCCAGGCCGTCTTGTTCGCCATGTCTACTGCATGGCTAGTTCTTTCTTCTTCTTCTTCTGGCAGCAAATTTGTCTAGCTCAGTCATGGTTTGACGTATTCTAACCAGACTTATACCAAATGACCGCTGAGACGTCCGATTCATGTCATATGACTTTGACCTCTGTCTGACCTTTGACCTGGCCACAGGCGTCAAATATGTAAGTTAATGTTACAAATTATCTTCTTCTACAGCATTACGCCGATATCAACTAAACTGGTTCAGAGGGAACCAGACCCTTGCTTCATTCCAATATAGGGTGTTCGGGGATAAGGAGTCAGGTTCATTAAAGGGGTCATTCCGGTTTGTTTGAAAACCAAAAATTGTGAAAAATATTCAAAAAATCGATGTCCTTACAAAAGTAGGTAACAGAAGTGAGTCATTAGAGCACATGTATTGTTACCAGGAGGGTGTTAGGGTCTTTTGTCCATAGTTTTCAGGATCAAAGGTAATTAAGGGGTAATTCCGGTCAACAAACCAAAAAATATTCCAAAATATTCAACATTTTATTCAAAACCAAAAACATTAGTACATACAGGGACTTAACTTTCAGATTGCATTCATGTTACCTGGTGTATGGCAAGTTATTTTTATTTTGGCGGTTCAAAGGTCATTAAGGTCATTTCCGGTTTGTAAGGTCAATAATTTCAAGAATGTTATCTCCAGAACGAATCATAGTATAATTTTTTTTTTTGCATTGAAACAAGGCATTTGGTTGTGTACACGAGGTTTGTGATACCGGGATCAAAGGTCATTAAACTTTTCACTCCGGAATTTCCTTTTCAAAGTAGCGCGTGATTGGACGGAATAAAATTCTGGGAATGGCCCTGAAAACCAGTACATGTAGGAAAAAAGATTGTAACTTTTAATGTTGTTCAAAACTGTACAAAAGTAATATTTCTTACTCACGGCCACGTTACATGAACTACTCTAGTTCCTCTGCCACGGGCTCGTCCTCTGTTTTGCACAACAGGTTGTACACCATCACCATTCATCACTAACATCATCTTCATCAGGACTTGTTGTATCCATTGCTGCTATCGGCAGTGTCATCACTATTCATGCTGTCGATTATTCGCTGGAATCAAATGACATATATTCAGCGGAATCACCGCTGTCAGACAAATCATCTAATTCATCCGCTATACCCTCAGCATCCCACTGTGCAAGCCTATGGAGCACTTGTTCGGCTGGTAATATTTTGCCATGTTCTCGCTACCGATTTGAAGTGGACGCCACGCCATTTTAAAGTATACGGAGAATTTTCCCCATCAGCAAAATTACACAATAACAATACCAATTGCCTACAGGCTGTTTTGCGTACGAACAGCCGTACGACACGTCTCCTGTTACCATGACGCCAGTCAGAGGTCACTCAAATCATAACACGGCTAAATATAGGACAGGTCATGGGGATATCCAGTGGATACCCCGGTTTGTTTACAGAAGGGAAGTAGATGACGCCTTCAGACCGGCTTTCAGTCCAAGCGGAGTGTTTTTTCGGGCGCTCAGAGCGGTTTTGACGGGAGTGAGTGAACGAGTCAGGTGGTAAGTGGTCAAAAGGTCAATTTTGCCAAAAAATGCTAAAAAGAAGACCAAATGGATTTATCTCAGCTATAGAGAACAGATTAAAGCCCGTTATTACTACAGTGATTGTAACATTAATAGTAGAAGAGGTCAGATAGTCCGACCCAAAGGTCAAGGTCACAAACAAGTTCCGATTGAACTGAAATTGAAGGAAAATTCCTTGTGATATCGTAAATACAGGAACCATTAGTTGACCCTATTCGTGAACCAGGGGTCAGGTTATACAGGTGCAACGGTCAAATCCCTGACATGATTGGATTGAGGTGAAACTCAATAATAATAATGATCCTTGTAATGCTACGTTGCTAACACATAAAAAAATACATTAATGAATCTGTGACTCATTGTTTAAGATATTAGGCATGGGGGTCAAAGGTCATCAGGATGTTATTTCATGCCCAGGCCGTCTTGTGCGATATGTCTACTGCATGGCTTGTTGATTCTGTCGCATTATCACTGCTAATCCTTTAATGTTGCGAGGGATATTCTTAAGGAATCATTGTAAAAATATTAAGCAGTAAATATTGCAGTGGTAAATACATTTGTTATGGGAGCATAAATTTGTGTGTAATTGGTTTGAGTGTGTTAAATTTCAAAAAACAAATCCAGTGTGTAAAGTAAACAAAGTAAGTACATTAGATTCTTAAACAGTTGTGAAAATGTAAGCAATTTCAATGGCCGATGCCGGGGTTCAATTCGACAATTGAACCAGGTAGTACGCACCTGCGGATTGACGTTATTTGGAGGTTGAAGCGGCTCGCAGTCATACTGCGTTTTGCATGTTTGCACGCTGCAATGGGTGACTCATTGCGTTATGATCGTTGCGGTTCAATGGTGCTTGATTGTGTCACTGGGGGTGCCCAGGTCGTCCTTGTGTATTTAAGCATTAAAATATCACGAAATTGGGCTTTATAGCACCGGGGGGGGCCAATCGAAATAATACCTGTAAGCACCCGCGTGAAAGAAAACACGGATTTAGGGGTGATTTTGAAAAGGCAAAACGCAGATCCGCGCGGATCCGGTTGAGTTTAGGTTTAGGGTCTCAAAATAGTGATTAGCAAAAGGAAAGGGTGTTTTTTTTAATAGGACTATCCTCGCTTAGGTACTCGTTAAAAGGATCCAATAGCGGTGATATATTCAGTATTATTGCATAAACAGCGATTTTACAATTTACAAACCATTTTTGTCGGCCGTATTTTGTACCATGTTTACGGGTTTCGGAAGGAGATCGAGACGCATCTTGCAGTCTGGCGTTTCTATTTTATACCCGACCGTATTAACAGATGAGTTCGTCCGTCGATAACTACATCAAGCATTAAAAATTTCGCCAAGAGTTATTGCTCGTAATTTTTTTTCACTTTTGTACTAAAACTCCGAATAATGTTATAATTGAAAGCTTCGATTTGATATCAAAGATTCATCATAAAGCATCTTTTCGCCGATATATCCCTGGACATACCCAGGCCATCGTAACTTTTCCATTTGCGTATTCAACACGGCCCCGGCAGAACTTCGGCGTGAGAAAGGCGTACTCGTGTCACCAACTGGAGCGGGGTTTTTGGTTGAGCTGTTTCTATTGGTACTTTCCCGATTTCGGATTTTGTTATTGGCTATTGCGTGACAAATTAATTCAGCGGGTAAAAAATATTAGAAAATACTGATAAACCAGAAATTGTAATAAAACAATGATAATCAGTTAGAAAAAATGAGGCTCAACTATAAATCCAAATTTAAAAATATCCTTACTTCAATTAAAGCAATGATTCGTAAATTGGCTATTTTTTAAAATATAAATTGTCAAAATAATGATTGATAAACAAAGCTGATACATTTGGAGAGTTCTGGATGGTTCCTGGTGTTTCGGCTTCTTGGGTTTAATAGTTGATGGCATTGGGTATGAATCAAAAAAATCCAGCTATTTTAGTTCAAAATGTCGATCAAAATAACAATTTTAAACACAGTAGACACTTGGATGGTTTCTAGAATGTTTTTGAGTGGTTTCCGGTGTTTTCGGTTCCTTTTATTTCAGTGGTAATTACAGCATTGCCAGAAACCCGATTTGCTATTTTGGTCCAAAATGGTAAATAATAATGCTAAAACAAAAAAGTGGAGTACTGGGATGGTTTCCCAGACGATTTGGATGGTGCCCGGTGTTTTCGGCTCTTGTGGTATCAATATGATTGATGAGCCTTGCCTGGACCTCAATTAGCTTTTTGGTTCAAAATTGGTCAAAAAAATTCTGATTTTTAAAAGAAAAGTGAACCCACTATGGATGGTTGACAGCTGTTTTTTTGGATGGTTCCGGTGTTTTTGGCTCACGGTGTTTCTGTTGTAATCGATGGTTGTTGAGCATGCCTGGAACCCAAATCAGCTATTTCGGTCCACCAATGGTGTCAAAGTAAAGATTCCCCTGGTCCAGTTGCAAGTCAACTTCTGTGTAGGGGTATATTTTCAAAGCAAGTCCTCATTTAGGGTTGTTTGAGCATTATCAATCCTTGTTGGGTATATGGCTATGTCCATCCCAAGTCCTCCGTTAGGGTATCTTGCTTGGATAAAATCCTTGTTTTGGGTATATATTTCATCCGCGTCCTCGCTTAGGGTATCTTGCTTGGGTGAAATCCTTGTTTTATGGTCGGTTTGAATAAGTTTTGGAGTCCTAGCTTAGGGTCATTTTTGAAGCAATCACGCGCGTGCTTACAAACTTTACACATGAGTGGCCCCCCCGGGGGCTATAGAGGACCTTAAATTTATAAAGCGTTTAAGAATGAGAATAAAGGTAGATTTGGGAACTGGTATCTCTCTTTATCAACACTTGACACCGGCAACACCATTTATTGTGCGTGAAGAACTCAGCTCCGCCTCGTTCTCCCATTTAAATAATAATCATAATAATAATATAGCGAGATTTATATAGCGCCTTATGCTATGCCTCTAAGCGCTTTCACAATGGTCGCTGATCACTTTTCGCCACCATATACCATAAACCATTTAGCCATCATTTCAGGGATGCAGCAGATCGGGATCCAGCGCTTTCCCTTATCAGCAAACATACAGAGATAACCATCGCAGCCGGGACAGCTTCCCAATATCGCATGGGTAAATCGGACAACCAAGCGGTTAAAATTTCTTGCCCAGGGAATTACAAGACGCGGAAATCTCACAGGGCTCGAACGCACGCACATATACGCATGGATGAGCATACACTGGAGTCGTGCGCTTACCTGATTGAGCATCTTGTCCCGCTATAATGGTAATCCCCCTTGGTTTAAATAATGTACTCACCTTGGGTTTTAAATTTGTCGTAAAGAGAGTACGTTTCTGAAAATCATACCTTTATTCTCTAAATAAGTGCAATATTTTTGGTCTTTCTTACAATGTTTCAGTTATTTACAATAAGTGTTTTAGTTTTGTTAGCAAAATGATTGAGAGTAAAGTTGATTTTATTTGTTTTTAAATTTGTGCCCCAGAGGTAGCTGAATTTTGAGTTTGTTTAGAAGGGGCATCTGTAAATTGGAACGTAAATCACAGTGTACTATTTACAAACTAGAGCCACTGTCCATACCAGATTAGACCAATTTTGCAAATTTTACATAAATTTGCAGATTTCATTTTCAGAATCGCATTCCGCATCCAGAATTTTATAACAAAGTTGTGATTTTCTATATGAAGGACATTGATCTGATCTTCACACAATTATTAGTATATGGATAAGCATTATGTATATGGTAAAAACTTGATTTGTTAGAAAATTGAGGGCGCCATCCTCTGGAAATCTCCGAGTCTGCCTTTAAAGGAACACAGAAGGAGAAAAAGCAGTGTCTGTAAGGCCAAGGAAAAAAGTTTGTCTCAGAAGACCACATGCATTTTGTTGAAAATTGGTCTTTTAGCGCATTATTTTTTTATAGGTTTTTCGCTCACTTGAAAGATTTTTTTTTAATTTAAGGGAAAAAAATGAAAATTCAGCCGCTTTACAGCCGGAAAAAATGAAAAAAAAGGGTCAAAAATGCAATTAAAAAAAATCACATTTCTTCTTAGAGAAACTTGATTTTTTGGTGGGTACCTAAGAGACACACAATAACAAAATGAAAAGAATTAGAGCATTTGAATTTCCATTTTCTGCTAGACATAAATAGGTCCACTAAATACCAAACATTTCTTGTGATAAAATACAATATTGCAATAGATACTGCAACAGATACTGGGCTAATATGCAGCCGGTAGCCATCTTTAAACTTCCAATGAAAAGCCCAAAGGATATACCCAAACACAGTTGCTTAACACATGGTCATATACAGTTTCTGTGTTTATAATTGGGAGCACGGAGGTCAGTTTCGTGTTTGAATTGCATGAATAATATTGTCACATGTTGCTGTCTGGTGTTAGCGTTGCCAACACCACACTTTTATCCACTCAATTTAGCCTACTTTTGAACATGGAAATTGCTCCCAATGTGACATTTTCAGCATTCCATAGGTACAACAGTGATTTTTGACCCATAGAAACCAATGGGTTAAGGTAACAATTGGGCTACATTTTTGCCCTCTGGTGCTGTGCCTAAGTGAAATTTTTGTTGGCAATACTATCTGGTGTATGTTAGAAAGTAAAGAAATCAACTTTTTGTTGCAAAGAGAAGAAAATGGTCACAGAGGATCACATACGGAGCTTTGAAAATGTGCATCTTAGCACATTTATTCATTTTTTCTGAAAATGTGTCAGTGCTGCTTTAACTCATTTAACTAAAATACTACAAAAACACCTGACTGTCTACTGTTATCTTGTGTTTTACAAATGATTTGGCCATTCTTCAGAGCATAGTTGTAATGGGGGTTCTTTTGTTCATCCTCTTATTTATTCTATGGTTTTGCTTTTTATCCCCCTGGCTTGAAAAGCAGAGGGGGATATTGCGAAGGTGCGAATGTCCGTATGTGTATGTATGTGTGTGTGTTCCAGTTTGGTTAGGTTTTGGTTAGGTTAGGTTTTGGTTAGGTTTTCATTTTTTGCGTCTCCTTTGAAAAGTTTAAGTCCGATTTAAACCATTATCATGCTTTGAGGTGTCCGATACGGGATAATATCGGATCCTACGCATGATAATGATAAAATTGGATGATTTGCGCCCAATATTTATTGGTCTCGCTATGAGTTTTAAAACATTGGGCTCGACTGCGTCTCGCCCAATATTTTTGCAACTCATAGTTCGACCAATAATTTGGGCTGAATCAATCCAATTTTATTACAGACTTGGGGTTAAGGTACAATAGGGGTTCCTTCATATGTGGATGATTTCAAAGGTCATGGACAAAGGTCAAAGGTCATCTGAGGTCATGTTCCAGACTGCCATCTTGCCAGGGGGATGACGCAAGTTTACTTGCAGTATTTTTTCCAGTCTGTATATATGGGTGCTGTTATTGTGTTTTGGGTGATTTTTTGCATATTTTGTCATTCTGGAAGGTTGGCTCAGTTTTCCCTTATTGCTGTTTTTTTATCTAACTATTGTCTTGTGATTCTTAATAATCCATTACCCTCTCTGTCCCCATATGTCACTCATTTCTATTTCACACAGTGCTATTTGTGACACATGAGATTACTCAGGCTAAAGGTTTTGCCTTTTTTGGTGTGATGGGTCACCAGTAGCATAACCCCCTGCTATCTATATAACCAGGGGCATTAAAGACTGACTCAGAAATTTTGAAATATCATTTTTTGTGTAGTAATTAAAAATAGTCATCTAGAACTAATGATATAACAGTGCCATAGGATACCATGAATAACAAAAATTCCGGATCCGGAATTTTATAACAAAGTTGTGATTTTCTCTATGAAGTACTTCGATTTGAGCTTAGTTATTTCACACAATGATTAGTATATGGACAGGCATTACGTATATGCAAAAAAACATGCTTTGTTTGAAAATGGAGTGCACCCTTATTGGGAAATCTCTGAGTCAGCCTTTAGGTACTGCCCAGAGTTCCATTTCCTCACTTTCCCACTCAGAAACAAATATATGTTAAAAATAGATACTACTACTAGAGTATCTGTTTATAGCAATTAAAATTCAGAAGCTCTATATCTATTTAGTCCATCCCGATAACATTTGGGGTCAAGTTAAGGCCTGGATTGCTTGAATTATTCCAAGGATGTCACAACAGTCACGTACTACTCTTATCTACTGCTTTCTTGTTGAGATTTTTTGTTTCTCTATTTCTCTCTTTTACCTGTAAGGCTCCGTTTGCCTTCGGAAATGTAATTTGCCATGACACTGACTTCCGATGGAGCAACACTTTAAATTTGTAAACCAAAAGGGCCCAACAGTATGTTAATCCATGCTGTGCGAAGGTATCTTTGACACATCCCTTCATTAACTGGTTTGGGGTGATTTGTGAGTATTGACAATGGAAACAAGATATGCGGATAAGGTATGGTGTCAAAGTTTACAGCATGTTAAATCCCTGCATTTTTGCTCTGTTTCTCAAACACTTCAAATTTCTCAATGATGCGACAACATAAATGTTGCCATAGCAATTGATTTTCACACCTGTACAGCCTTGAAAGAGTTTGGTGTCTTTTTGTCATGGCAGGTTGAAGAAGTCAATATATGTATAATTAGATAGGAAAAGAAAACGGAGAGTTGGTAAAATGTGATTGAAAAGGGAGCACAAAATTGTAACATGCATGCATTACAGATGCTTTCTACTGTGTGCATATACACACAGATCTAAATGGGAAATTATAAGTGTATCTGTGAAAACATTCTTAAGTTACAAAGGACTTATATTTAGGATGTCAGAAATGCATGCTTCACATGTTCATTGCAAACATTCTGGCAGATTCTTCTTTACAAATTTCAGAGAGTAGTTTTGTGCTTTGTTATACATTTACATCAAAAGTAAAATTTGTATAGATTGTTTGAAGTGTATGCCATATCAAATGATGAAGGTGTTAACCAAATTAATTTGGATGCTGAATTGATGGAAAATGTGAAAAATTATGATTTTGCCATTACATCTTTTGAAAAAAGAAATGAACAAAAATACTAAATTTCTTTTTATATCATCTGACGTCTCCCATCTACTGACAAGAAAATCACATTTTGTTAACTTGGAAGTAAAAGGCTGCTCCAAAGGATTTTCAAATTGATTCATGTTTCTCTTTTGTGTATTGAACTCTCTAAATGTAAACGAGTGAAAATTTCACTCCCCAAAAGAGTGAAACTCTTTTGAACCACTCCAAAATGAATGGTTTGTACTTAAAAAGAGTGAATTTCCACTCAAAAAGAGTAAAAATCACTCCAAAAAGAGTGGATTTCCACTCGTTTGAGGGGTTAAACGAAGGACAACACTTCTGAGGAGTGAAACGAAGGACAACACGAAAACGAGTGGAAATCCACTCTTTTTGGAGTGACGTTCACTCTTTTTGAGTGGGAATTCGCTCTTTTTAAGTACAAACCACTCATTTTGGAATGGTTTAAAAGAGCTTCACTCTTCTGGGGAGTGACATTTTCCCTCGGTTACATTTAGAGAGAATATAATACATTGTTGTGAAATTTAACCTGTTGACAATGTAAAGTTGAAAAAAATATGTATGGAAGAAGGAAAATGCTCATCAGGGTGGAACCAGGCCTGGACGATCTAGGGGTGTATAGTCAGGGTGTGGGGACCCACTAATAAGTAAAAATAGGCTGATGCTGAATAATGTTTTGCAAACCCCGGGGTAATCGTGAGCCTTTGCACACCAGGGGGGATTTTGAATCATTTTGTCCTCCTTCCCACATCACCAGAAAGTTGGTTCATATTCTTGGATGGAAAGAATAAACCTTATGATGTAAATAAGGACATCAGTGTTTTTAGTCATTACTGATGAAAAGTGTAGTGTGACAATTACGTGCAGCAAAACATTGCTGTTTCACACCACCCTTAGACGTTGACATCACGTGATTGAAATCAAGTTGGTCATTGGATAGAAGTGTTTTGACAATCACATCTCATGTTGCATCCTATTCCACAGCCAATCCCATTTCATGCCATATGTCCCTTCTCACCCAAATATTTGAGACAGGTTTTCAAGACACTCTAGTGATTTGAAAAATATTGAATTTGCAGGAATAGCTTCCAAGTGGAAGGATAAGTCTGTAGAATTTCTTCATAAGTTACCTTTTATAGCTGTAGAATTAACAGAAAAGGAAGGAAAAATGCCGTGTTCCAAGATACGATTCTAATTCAATTCGTGTTGTAGTAAGTGTCCGTCGCACAGTACACGACTTAAAAAATCTCTGATTCTGTCCTTATTAGGTTGCTTTGGTATTATCATTTGCCCAGGGCTGTTAGGATACCGTACTTGTTACCGTCACATGAAAATCTGATTTTGTTGATTTTTTCGATTTGGTATTTTAGCAAATCACTGATAGTGTCTTAAAGTATTGCTTTTAATGCACACACCGTATATTCCAATTAAAAGTTACAGTGGTAAGATGGGTGTGACCCAATTCCAAACATTTGTAGCTGTTTGTTTGGTCACTATTTTGAATGGTTTTTCTTCCATTGAGACCTCATTTGGTGTTAGGTTTGTGTATGTAAATGAGTTAAGTTGAAGTAAAACAGGTGATTTGTTTAGGTATCTTACAGAAATCAATGGGGGAGGGGGAGGAGGAGGCTGAATTCTGGAAGAAAATGGGGTGAATAAAGGCTTCAGGTCGAATAATTCCAAAAACCTGGTTTCTTGATGGACAACACAGTTTCTTGGTAAAAAAAACCGGGGTTTTAGGCCGAAAAACCCGCAGGTTTTTCAATCGAGAAAACGGGTTTTTTTCGAAACTACTGGACCATTAGCCTGCCCTATGAGGGACAAGGGAAAGGGGCCCGAAATTAATGGATTCAGGGTAACTGTGAAAGTACCTTTGGTATGGCTATCAGTTGTAAAGGTGCTTGTTCCGATCGTCTTTGGACCCCACTGATTACCGGACGTAGTATCAATTTTGATATCTAGATGAAAGGCCATATTTTCTCATTGTCGTCCTGAAATTTCAGCTTTCAAATCCATTTTTTCTCACAGAGGAATATAAAAAAACTACTGTTAATGGTTTTACCATTCAATATTAGCACATAATGATAGGGCATTGCACTATGCCATTATCGCATCTCAGCTCCATGAAACCGCAAGTTTGTTCCCACGGTATTTATAGTCGTCGTGTAAGGTGTCGGCTCTGAGATCAAGTAGAGAACCCGATATACAAAAATAGAACAAGCACCTTAAAGACCCAATTATTACGATCCATTATAATGCACCCAAAATATGAGAAATGCATGCATTATTTGTGGGACTCTTTCACTGAAAAGATTAATTTGTCAGAAAAAGGGTCTTATTTCACAAATTATTTTTTTTTATGCATTTCATGGGAACTCAATCCTGAACAAATGTTATTATTGCATTATATTCGATGATTATTTGCTTGGCTTCATTAACAGCTTTTCGGCATTTGGCCTTGGCCCGTGACAATTTGAGTGAGTGTATAAGCCATATGGCATCCTTTCGCAAAAGGTAGATGTGTACCCTGGCTGTATTCAAACACAGGTTAGGGTTATGCTCAGTCTCGAGCTGGATAAAGAATAGTGGATAACTGTAACACTGTCAAGAGCGATTTAATCTGTTACAAAATCAGAATCCAATTTGTGTGCCTTAATCTCTCAAAATCTAATGAGCCTTTTGAAGTCAAGTGAGTTTGATTCTACCCCAGACTCCTGGTGGTGTCATGTTCATTTGGACAATACCAGGACCTCAAATTTAAATTGGACAAAAGTTTAAAATATCCCTCCTCTGTATGATTTTCAGTCAGGGGCCGATCCAGAGGCTCAATAACAAGGGAAAACAAGGCAAAGCTCAGAATTTAGCCCCAAATGGGTGGATTTTGCCTGATTTTTGGGAATTTAGTCCTGTATCCCCCTTATGGATCTGCCACTGTTTAGAAGTGGGGAAGTTATGTTTTATCTAAAAAATAATTCCAACCAAAATTTTTTTGATAGAGAGGCCACTTCTGGATATTGGGGTGTCCGTTCAACCCACATTCCAGAGCTTCCAATGATGTTAATATTATTTAGTTATTTTAATGTTACCTGCTGACATTTGTGACAAGTGATGTGGCCTGATTTTTGTGGATGGGTGAAATATTGGATTTTTCCTGTTGTTTATTTTTTTTTTTAACCATCTTTTTTTTTATAGTATATTTAAAATACCTATAACTTTATACTGCTTTTGGTTGGTATTTGATATCCAGAATAAACATAGTAAAAAAACCTAAGAAAAATATTGACAGTGAAAGTGTGCAATAAGGGGAGATGTTGTTACGGGGAAAATTAAAGGATCAAATCGCTACGAAACAACATCATACAGAGCATGTCAGAATCAAAGACAATACATATTGTGTACTGAGACTTTCTGTTGAAAACTTCTACCCTAAACTGGACGTGGATAACGAGTATTAAAAGCCTGAGGTCTTATTAACTGAATGGACAGTAACAATGGCTCGCAGGGTCCAAATAAATAAAGGGGATCTTAAATGCTGTCCGCGATACACTGGAGTTGAATTTTGATTATCAATAACGCCATTATTGGGCGCGAGTAAATAGCATAGTGTAGTCCATGATTTCACTGATATTCAGAAAAAGAACATGAGATGGATTTTTATTCATTTTCTTAAAATGTGCAACCTTCAGAATTGCAATAACCAATAAATGGTTTCGTATATATGTTATTATTTTTATAGTGGAAAAATGGTTACTTCTGCGAAGTATGTAATCAAAATGAACAAATTTCTTTGATCCCATGGCCAATAAGTATTTCCAAAATTTCAGTTGAGTTGTGTTTTTGAAAATTGGGGCAAAAGTGAAAATAGAAAAAATTACAAATTTTCAAGAGTAAATCAAAATTGCATGGTAAGGACCAATTATACAGTGTGAGGAAAAAAAAAAACCCTACATTCAGAATAAAAATATTTTAAAATAGTTTTTAAAGAATGCTTTTGCCTCAAATGTTGCGCTGGTTATAAAGAAGGATAAACAGGCTTTCGAAAACGTTTAATTGGTGTCATTTGGACTTTGGAGGACGAAGTTAACCCTATTTTGCTGAGAGACTTAAAAATCCTGTTGGGCCGATTTTAGCACAAACAAGATGCCATCGTCACTTACATTAGAGTAACAGGTCTTCAGCAGTGATTTGAGTACAAACTGTTAACACCAATTATTGTTAAACAATAGAAGGTGGGTGAGTAATTGAAGGATTATCAAAATAATATCCCAGAGATTACAAAAGATAATGCCCTAAGTAAAAAAAATTCCAATTTCCCAAATAGAAATCAGAAGCTGGTGTAAGACCACAGTTACTTTGGTTCAGCAAGATTTCATGGGTTGAGCATACAACAGACGAAACTTGGGAGCAAAGTGAAACCATAGAAGTTTCTGTATTCCGCTTGAAAAAAAACAGCAGGTGCGATATTTGAATTTTAAGTTTAATTCCGATATTTACATAAAACTTCAGATTAGTTTGTCTGCAATGTATGGACGCTTAAGAGATACTGTAGTATGCAAAATAATGACCTTAGAGATGTAAAACAAAAATCTCTGAGCAGATTCATTAGGTTAATGAAATGAGACATTGAAATGGAGGAGTGATTTGCAATAAATGGACTCTTTTGATTGAAGACAATGTAATGTAATTTTTTGAAGTATTTACTTATAATTAATGTTACCACAATAGACCATTTTATTCAAACTGATATGTTATCGAGAGACATCGATATCCCATCTGAATGCAGTGTGAATGTCTTGACTATCCATGTGGTAGGTATCGTCGGTTGTCCAGTCTGCTCTGCATTTAGGCTAAAAGCCGGCCCAAACTGAAATTTTTAGGTCTTCAGTCAAAATTGACCATCGTTTCTGAACCCAAAGCCTATAAGGACACCAAATAAAAATCTCTGATAGCCTCTGTGTATCTCCTGTAAACAACAAAAGCAAACATTGAAAGCAAAATATAACGTGTTAACCTTTGAAGAAAAAAACTTTCCTGACTGTAGGGTTTTTAATTTTGACTCTTTTTTTCTTTTTTTTTGCTTAACACTTGTACTTGGGCCAGTATGGGTCAAGATGATATATTAAAAATCTCAAGCTTGCTTTGAGGTATGGCAACGGTTGGAGGATCTACAAAATGCCCATTTTAAAGAGTTGCACAACTGTTTTGCTTGAAATGAAAAAAGACCATTAATGTGAATTTGTGGGATGGTCGTGTATTGAATAACCCTGGAGGCCTATGCAACTTCTTCGAGCAACTTATCTACTAGTCTGTTCTCAAGCTTTTAATTCCATAATTTCATAAAAAGCGGGAAACTGTAAGCAAACTCAATTGGTGATGCCAGGGGTCAATTCGATAATTGAACCCAGGTTCAGTATGCACTGCGTATTGAAGTAATTTTAGGTTGAAGCGCTCACGTCATAAGTGGTTTGCCTGACTTTCGCGCGCGCCCTGCCAACGTTGCGTCTCGTGCGTATGATCGTTGCGGTCAACGGGTTGTTCGATTGCGTTGTCACTTTTTGGTGACGGCAGTCCCTTCTTGTTGTATTTAGCTGTAAAGTATCGCGAAAATGGGGTTGAGTTAAAGTTAAAGATTACCAAATGCTTAATTGTTGTATAGAATGAGGAATAAGGTATGATTTTTGGACACCGTACTGTCTTTACGACAAATTTAACCGGCGGACCACCTTATTTTTGAATGGAAGAACTTGGCCTTGGCCTTGTGCTGTACACTAAAATAATGTATGCCTGTCTGGTTTCAATTCTTCGTAAAGAGAGTAGCGGTTCCCAAAAATTCATACTTTATTCCTCTTAAAGATTGCTGGTTGGAGAATGTACAGCTGCTTTAGAAGGAATGTCAACAGGTGTCAACAAATAGAAGAGGACACTGTTGCGCTAAGTGCCAGTACATGAACATGTATCATTAATGATTAAACAATGCCGATTTGAACTAATCTGTTAGAAGACCTATTATAGAAAACACCTTCTAGACAAGTCCTTGTTATCTATTAGCTTTCATCTTTTCTTTCTAGTCATTTCCTTACGAAGTGTTTAGAGTCACTCACTCTTGCATCACTGTCACCCTTACGAAAGCAACCTGCTCTGAAGGATGAGTGTTCATCAAATAAGACATTGGCAATTATTTGTTATTATTACTGGTCCACCCTCAAGTTGATTCTGAGATTTTCTTCACTCTAAATGTAAACGAGTGAACATTTCACTCCCAATTAGAGTGAAAGTCTTGTAAACCACTCCAAAATGAGTGGTTTGTACTTGAGAGCAAATTTCCACCAAAAAGAGTGAAAATCACTCCAAAAAAGTGGATTTCCACTCGTTTGAGGAGTTAAATGAAGGACAACACCTTTTGAGGAGTTAAACGAAGGACGACACAAAACGAGTGGAAATCTACTCTTTTTGGAGTGATTTTCACTCTGAGTAGAAATTTCCTCTTTTTGAGTACAAACCACTCATTTTGGAGTGGTTTACAAGAGTTTCACTCTTTTGGGGAGTGAAATTTTCACTCATTTACATTTAGAGAATTCAAAGGTTAACTGCTTCTTTGTCTCTCAGCCATTGAATTTCCAATATTAATCCTGATATCTAATTAAAATGTTTACTTTAGGACACTGTTATTACTCTCAAAATGTACAAAGAGTGAAAAAACGAGTGGATCTTAATTCACTCGAAAAAGAGTGTAAACCACTCAAATATAGTTGCATGTGTTGGTTAATTCACTCCAAAAAGAGAGAAATCACTGAACTTTCACTCCAAAAAGTGTTAAAATAGAGTGAGAGTGAACACCACTCTAATATGTGTTGTCCTCCATTTAAATCTTTAAAGAGTGGACATTCACTAGCTTAAAGTGAACATCACTCCTTTTTGAGTGCACATTTCACTATTTCACTCGTTCTACTATATTCACTCAAAAAGGACTGAATGTCTACTCTTTAAAGAGTTAAATGGAGGACAACACATTTTAGAGTGGTGTTCACTCTCTCTCTTTTTGGAGTTAAAGTTCAGTGATTTCTCTCTTTTTGGAGTGGATTAACCAACATGTGCAACTATTTTTGAGTGGTTTACACTTATTTTCGAGTGAATTAAGATTCACTCGTTTTGTCACTCTTTTACATATAGAGAGTACAAGATACTATTTCATCAGGTCATAGTGCATATCATATCTCCATTTTCATCATTTTGCAGTTCAAGCATTTCTGTACTCTGTGGATCAATGAATATCTCCATAACAGTGAAAATGATACAGATACAATGGGAATGTTTTAAAACAAAGTCGCATTGTTTTAGAGAGTAATTACAATGCCGTAATTGTCCCATCATAGCACCACTGTTTTTTTAGATACAAAATCTTTCAAAAAAGGTACCCACTGTTTTTGTACTTACAATTTTTTTGAAAAGGTGATCAAATCCCTGCATACACATGGAAGTTGAAGCACTAGTTAAAGTCTAACTCAGAGATTTCGAAATATTATTTTTTTGTGTAATAATGAAAAATAGTCAACTAGAACTAAAGATAGTAACCTAAAATGCACAATTCCGAAATTTGAGATGAATCGGATTTTTCGTTTTGATGCAGTAAACATTTATGTGTAGCATTATGTCCCATAGGATACTGTGTATAACAAAAATTCCAGATCCGGAATTTTATAACAAAGTTGTGATTTTCTATATGAAGGAATTCGATTTAAGCTTAGCAATTTCACACAGTGATTAGTATATGGACAAGCATTATGTACATGCAAAAAACACGACTTTTTTGGAAATTGAGGGCGCCCTCCTCAGGAAATCTCTGAGTCGGACTTTAAGTCAACTTTGCCTGATGTCTGTTGACAAAACACCACTTTTCTGAATAGCTATCATAGTTGTAGTACATAGTCATTTACATAACCAGAGGAGTTTTAAAAACAGTGTTTTATTCATAACATGTTATGCCATGCTTGTGGATTTGACAGCTAATTAATCACACAGTATAGATTTTAATACATGAACCTGTTAAAATATTCCTAAAATGTTATACTTTTAACACACATGCACAGTGGGGGTGTTGAGGTCTGCATTTAAAGGGATTAGCAGCGATGATGCGAGAGAATAAAAAAAAATGTGGAAATGCATGATTTTAAGTTATAAATCAGGGATAAGTGTGTACAATTCCATATAACTGCTTTAATGTAGAAAAAACCACCAAATAGTGAAAAAAATGAAGTATTTGAGGAAATTTGCCATACCGTCTCCCGCAAATAGACATACAGCGACGGCGTCTCAAAATCTGCACTAAACAGCTGATTGTGGTACACACCAGTACATAATAAACAGCGATCAATAATATTTGTGTTTGAGGTCAAACTGTATTGATCATGGTGCACAATATCACGCTGAAAATCTGTGATTTTCACTGGGAAATGCTTTTTTGATCTCAAGTCGGAATTTTGATACGCACGTATAGAAATTACAGAATCAGATAAAAAGTACTGCCTTGTCTTTAATACACGGATTTCAAGCCAACCACTTGCAGGTTATGTTAGCACATCTATGCCAGTAACAAAAATATAAAAATATGAATTTTGATGATTTTTTCGATGTTTCGTATTATCAATCGCTGCTAATCCATTTAAGTGTGTGACAGTTCACATGGGATTACTATCTGATATGCAATTAATGTTCAAACCTTCCCTAAGTTAGAGAGTGGGATTATTATTGAGCACTATATGATCGAATAATTACAGTGTTTTAAAACTTCCAAAAATAACTTCACAATGTCCTCTCCCATTTCTGCACAACCAGTGCCTCTTATAATTACTCTTGAGCATTTTACCATGTGATCAAACAACCCCACTGTCTCCATTGACAGTGCATCAATTCAACACAGGAAACCATCCACCGTGTTCCAATAATAAAAATATATCGACAAGGTGGATTTAGCCTCAGTTCTCCAGGAATAGTACCTAGTAGATATAGGTCAGTAAAGAAAGTGTTTTTCTCTACCCTACAATATGTGTGCTATTACAGAATTATGCACACTGTATTTCCTTGGTTTGTTTATCTTCTGCTCCGGAGGAGGGAATGTATCAAATTGCGGGGAGGAAGCGATAAATGAAATGACTCCTAAGAGCCTAGAGATGAATTCATAGTTGAAACCTCAACTGGTTGAAAACAAAAAAACCAAGTTGGAAGCAGTGTGATATTTTTAAGGTGCCTATTTATACATATCTAAGCAATTTTCAAATTATAGTCAGTCAGAATTGTGGGGAAAAGGAGTTTTAAAAAAGTATAATTTCTGTGCCCCAACTGTAGATTTAAGGGTCTTCGGATAAATTTGTGTCTCAATCTCAATTTCCAACAATTCAAGTATGTTCATTCAAATGAATAAAATTTCCAAACTGCTGCACAGACCACTGCCTCTTTCATTATCTGTTTTTGAGCTGCGAAGCAAGCTCCTACAAATCGCAGATTAGTGAGTACAAATTAGTGAGTGTGTTAGTTCGTTCATTCGTTACAGTAACATTAAAATGATGTATCCATTGATGCTCAGTTTACAGCTGTCCCGGTAATTTATTTCCAATCGGCATGAACACCCTTATTTTTGCTGATTACCAGTACAAAAAACTAGCGAGTTGGTGGATGCTGTTTCGGACCTTCCAAGGTCAAAGTTCCTAATTAATACCCTGGGTATATTAATAAAAAATATTAGAACTGTGCAATATTACTGTGATAAAAACATCACACTCGTCGTAGCGATTCACACTGCCATAGTGGAAAATTGATTCTATTTTATCTTAACAATGGTAAACTTTCTGAACAAAACACATACCTAACGATGTTCTTGGATGTCTAAGGATCATTTTATAAGCGAGGGTCGCCAGGCGAAATCGACAAAGTGCTTTTTTCATGCTGTTATGTTTACGTATGCTGGACACTTCGGTGATGGGTCAATTCGGCAACAAACCAATTCGCGACACCAATTCGGCAATAAGAATCTTTGCATGTGTGAGCTCGCGATACGGAAATATTGCTTGTTATTTTCTGTTTGTCTTTTCTTGTGTACAATTTTGGTGTATTATAATAATTTTACACAATAGTGTTAGCCTCTTTTACCAGTCGTTTTTGTAATAAAAAATACCAGTGAATTCTAACTTTTAATACCAAAGGGATACAGACTTTGATGTTCCTCTTCCCTTATGTACAATTTTGGTGTATTGTAGTAATTTACGAAAGGGATTTTAATCATTTACCTTATTAAATCTTAGGGCTAAACGATGTTTTGCTTGGATGTTATGAGCAAAATCTGCGAAAATGTGCCCATTTTTGTCGACCAATATTAATTTTGAACTCCCACAACCTCGCATGCTATTGTTTCATTCGCAGCTTCCGAGACATTCTTGGTCTTGTTTGTCATATGTTCAAACAACTCTTGATTCCCTCTTCCACTCGCAGTATATCAGTTCTAAAGAGGAAAAGTGTTCCAGTACTAAAAAAAATTCCTCCTAATGAAGAGGATTGTGGAAACAATCTATTTCTCAAGCCCACAATACCTCTGCTATTACAGACATATGTACACTGTATTTCTATAGTTATTCAGTTACTCCTGGGAGGACAGATGTATTAAAGGGGCATTTTGTGATCCACAGCCTTGTCCCCCCCAACTTACCTCAAAGACGTTGAGATTATATATCATCTGAACCGTTAGCCTTAGTAATCCATGTGTACCAAATATTACATGCAAATTCGGTCGTATCTGTATGAAATTCACAATTTTGTTTTTTTCTGTCTGTAAACGGACAGAAATTACAGCACAGTCTATGGGACCGTGGGAAACAAAGAATTGTTCATAACACAAAACCACAAGATCAGGATCAACTAAAATTTTGTGAATAAGCTTTTCTCAAGGATATCTTTACTCGATTCATCTGATTTTTGACCCCGTACCATTTTTGCGATGAAAACATTCAATGAGGCGCAGGGCTTCTGTTAAATCTGTTATTGTGAGCAATGTTAAGCTGAAATACACTATCATGTGTGCGGTTTGCATGCATGATACATGTATTTATGCAGGTGAATGAGTTATATGACCAGAATGTCCTCCATATAATCCGTGGTGGCACCTGCATTTGAATTCTTTTTCATTTTCGCGGTAGAGCTAGGTTGACCCCTTTCCAATTTATTGGTCCAAAACAGGGGGGACAAACATATCGATGCGAATCGACGTATATGAACCCTACAACAGAAGGTGCTGATCATGACATGCACCTTAAATTTGTAGGAAATGACAAATGTAATGGCTTGGTAATAGCTTAGATGCATTATTGGTCCATTGAGCAATTCAAATGAAAATATAACCTAAATGGAAAAAGGGGGCACATTGAGTGTATGTCATCCACAGTGTATGAAATTCATGTGGGAAGACCAGAAAAAAACAGCAATGTTTGTAAACATGTTTAGGCCCTGGTATCTTGAATGTCTACTGACTGTTACACACAATGGGCAATATTGTACTGTTTTTTTTTTTAGAGTTTTAAATAGCTATGGGCCATAAAAACGAAATTCGCAGTGATGGATTCGCAGGCAACAAAAGAAGTGATGTAGGATGTTAACTGGTCTATAGGCCATTAAAGGAGACAAACCCTAAATGGGACTTGATTATTATGTTGAATGGCAATTTGTACTTTTACTCTGTGGTTTCTTTTTTAATTATATTGTTATTAGTTGTTTGTGTTTGGTTTTCATATTTTCATTCTCAAAAGGACATTAAATTAAAAAACATAACTAGAAACCCGCCTGAATTTAACACAGATGAGGTATTCTTATTTCTAGCAGAGCATAATTCCACCGTGAATAAAATAAACAGGTCGCATATTATTTCTATGTCCTCAAGTAAAATATTTTTTTCTGCGCTCATTCTATCCTAAATGTTCACAATGCTTGATGAAAATTTGTGTCATTTCCCCGATGAGCATTATCTTCCTGGCAACCCACTGTCACTTGCTTCTTTAACCCTATATACATACAGGCAGCTCATAAACGGTCCCCAAAAAATAAGTCCTCCTCTGGGATGACCAGACTTTGTCATGACAAAACTCACTTTGAAGCGTATATTTCTTCCCATCATATAATTTATTTGAACCTATTTTTTCACTTTGATAATGTGCATATTCTCTAAAAGAGATAACAAATGATGAGAAAAGTTATGGACAAGCTGTCAGTAAAATGTTTAATATTTGTGATTAGTTTGCAAATAAAATCTACCCAAAATGGCAATCAATAAATAGCATGTTTAATTTGGTTACAGACACTATGGGAGTATACTTTATCCCTGTAGTTACTAACGCTTGATTCTCTCTTACTTAAATGATGGGAAGTGTTAATTTAATCATGTGGGAATTCAGGGAAATTAATCTTAACAGTAATTTCATGGGGGAAGGACTTTCTCTAAGTAGGTCAATTACGCAAGGTAAATTTCACCCACAGTGGATTCAAGATTCCTTAACCAATAATGGTGTACAATGGGTGAATGGATAAATTGATCATGGATAGTTTGATTTGGGAGTCATATGTCCCTGTACAAGACTTCTCTAAGTAGGTCAATTACGCAAGGTAAATTTCGTCCACATTGGGATTCAAGATTCCTTAACAAATAATGAATTGTGTGCAATGGGTGAATGGATAAATTGATCATGGATAGGTTGAAGTGGGAGTAGATTACAGATGGACTGTGGTAGGGTGGGTTTGTTTTGTTATGCTATACTGAATGTGCGAAATGTAGAGGCGCTTATATCTCACCAATGCAAACTATAAAAGTGTTAATAGTATCTAGAATTAACATCTTAAAGTGTTAACAGTCATTAACACTAACACCTGTTTTAATGTGTTTTAGTGTTAATCTTGTGCAATGCCTCCTATACCTTTGCATGTAAAATATACAAATTAATATGTTGAAGTGATAAAGGGGAATGATCCAATTTAAGTCAATAAATTTTTCATTTTGATAGAATGGCCTTCACCCCATAACCCCATCTGTAAAGTTTCGCACAGATATTTCAACCCATTTTGAAGCGAGAGCTAAAAATGTGATTTTGTAATCCCCATAGAGTACTGTGTAAAATTAGTATTGGTTGACCAAAATGGGGCATATTTTCGCTCATAACATCCAAACCAAACATTTGTTAGCCCTAAGATTTCACAGGGTAAATGAGAAAAATAGTAGCTTGCTTCTGATACTAAAATTTTGACTACTTCCGGTAAAATCTGGGGTCCCTGGGGACGAGGCTATTAGCGATCGGACCATGAACCTTTTGAAAAAGTGTTATCCATTGACTTTAACAGTGTGTACATGTCTCATCTGCAATCTTCAGTAGATAGGGTGCTATCTTCAGTAGATAGATGCTGTCTTCAGTAGATAGGATGCTATCATCAGTGGATAGGATGCTATCTTCAGTAGATAGGATGCTATCTTCAGTAGATAGGATGTTGTCTTCAGTAGATAGGATGTTGTCTTCAGTAGATAGGATGCTATCTTCAGTAGATAGGGTGCTGTCTCTAGCAGATAGGATGCTATCTTCAGTAGATAGGATGCTATCTTCAGTAGATAGGATGCTATCTTCAGTAGATTTCTACCCTTTTGTCTACTCTGAAGTTATCTGATAGGTGAAGAGAAGAAAGATATTGTAAATAGTACTGGAGTAGATACACAGCTAGATACTATGAATATCTAGAGATTAGAAACTTTGAAGGCACTATACACTTGATCTTTGTTTACCATTGTTGTTTGTTGGGAAGCAGTAGCGTAACATGCTCACTGGGAAATTTTCACCTCCAACCAGGAAAATCTGCCTCAAACCAGGAAATTGCCCCCTTTGGTAAGTGACCCTGTTACATCCCTGTTGGGAAGGAATCATAATTTGAATTGAGCACCATTAGAAACTATACTCTGTATTCAAAATGGAAAGTTCTGCCAAATGTTTTCAGGTTGTCCGATAGGAAAGACCTTATGGCAGCATGATTTGTGTGTCAGTCAGGCTGTATGTCAGTCTGTGTGTTGTGTGCATGTGTCAAACTTTTGGTATACACTTTTGGTTAAAATGTTGTCTAGCTTTTTAGTGAAGTGATTCAAGTTCATACTAGGTATCCTTATACAATGAGGCAAGGGGTCTTATGTGGTGTCACAGAGGAGGTCAATGGTCATTCAGGGTCACTAATATGGTCATATCTTGTGCATGTGGTATACACTTTTGGTTAAATTGTTGTGTAGCATTTTAGTGCAGTGATGGATCAAATTCAGATGAGGTCAAAGGTCATTCAGGGTCACTTGGGATCATTATATCTTGTGCATGTGGTGTACACTATTTTTGTTAAAATGTTGTCCAGCATTTTAGTGCAGTGATGGATAAATTTCATACATAGTATACTTATACATTGAGGCAAGGGGTCTTATTTGGGGTTACAGATGAGGAGGCCAACAGGGGTCACTTAGGGTCATTTTATCTTGTGTATGTGGTATACACTTTTGGTTAAAATGTTGTCTAGCTTTTAAGTGCAGTGATGGATCAAGTTATTCTTTGACCACATAATCAGACGACCTATTTGGGACCGTTGTCCCTATTTTTAGGTAATCATACTTGAGAACACTAAACCTGTTGGAAATGAAGTAGTCATAGAGCTACTCTGATAAGATGGTCATATCCATCTATATGGTAGCAAACAAGACCAAAGCGCCTAATGAACAGGAGCATGTGAGGGTTGTGGGAGATCAAAATTAAATATGGTCGACCAAAAGGGGGCACATTTTCGCAGAATTTGCTCATAAATCCAAGGAAAAAACATCATTTAGCCTCCCAAGATTTAATAGGTAAATGATTTTAAAAAACACCTTTCGTAAAATTTACTACCATACACCAAAATGTACCACAAGGGAAGAGGAACATCAAAGTCTGTATCCCTTTGGTATCAAAAGTTAGAATTCACTGGTTATTTTTTAAAACAAAAAAAGATGGTAAAAGAGGCTAACACGATTGTGTAAATACTTATAAACACCAAAAATTGTACACAAAAAAAGCCGAACAGAAAATATCAAGCAAGGTTCCGTACCGCGAGCTCACATGTGCAAAAAGTTCCCCATATTAAATTGTTGCGCATTGCTTGTTGCCGAATTGGCTTGTTGCCGAATTGGTTTGTTGCCGAATGGCGTCTTGCCGAATTGTTGTCGCCGAATTGGTTTGTTGCCGAATTGAACCTGTACCGAAGAGTGTCCAGCATTAGTGCAAAATACGTAAAAATTACAGCATTGAAAAAGCAATTTGTCGTCCGATTTCGCCTGGCAGACCCCTCAATTATAAAAATGATCATTTAGATATTCAAGAAAATCGTCAGGTAGTGTTGTGTTCAGAAAGTTTACCGTTGTAAGATTAAAATAGAATAATTTTACAAATATGGCGGTATGGAATCGCTTTGTTTGACGAGTTGTAAGTTTTGAATACAGTAATCTTGCCATTCTAATATTTGTGACCTGCCCCAACAAACCAGGATAAAAGTCGCCAGAGTACTGTAGGAGAATGAGATTCAATAAACTGGGTTAAAATATCAATAGAAAAACAAAAGAAGTTCAAGGCATATCTTGAGTTTTGATGGACAAAAAAGGAAGTGAATATTTAATGTATACATCATTTTAAAGTTGTTTCTCAGCATTTCAAATTGCACATATCTCAAAATGAAAATTTTCCGATTTGTCGGGGTTCGTGGGAGCACGGTCACATTTTTATTAAACCCAGGGTATTAATTAGGAAAACTTTGACCTTGGTAGGTCCGAAACAGCGTCGACCAACTCGGTATTGGTAATTAGCGAAAATAAGCGTGTTCCTGACGATTGGAAATAATTACCGGGGACAGCTGTGTAAAGTGAGCATCACTGGCTAATAATTAAGTTACCGGAATGAAAGAACATGATCACGAATGAAACACATAACTAACAGAGTTTTCTGGGGGCGATGGTAGGAGGCTTGTCTTTGCAGCTCAAAAATACAGAGGCCTCCAAGTGAACATCAAATAGGGTACTGTTGTGTGTATAGGAGAAGCTGTGAAGAAGAAAACTGACTGTGTAACGGTGTTAGAGCTATTCCTGCTTTAAATTTCAATTTGCTCAAAGTGCTAAGTGTAGCCCCATAAGAAGAAATCAAGGTATATTTTAAACATAAAAATAAACATACAAAAAACAGGGACATTAAAAGAGTCTAGGCTTAATTTAGTTTACCTTGATCTTTGTTTACCATTGTTGTTTTTTGGGAATCAGTGAGCGTAACCTTGCTCACTGGGAAATTTTCACCTCCACCAGGAAAATCTTGCCCAAACAGAATTGCCCCCTTTGGTAAGTGCCCTGTTTACATCCCTGTTTGGGAAGGATCATAATTTGAATTGAGCACCATTAGAAACTATACATCTTTTCAAAATTCAAATGGAAGGATTCTGCAAATGTTTTCAGGTTGTCCGATAGGAAATACCTAAGGGCAGCATGTCTCTGTGTGTTGTGGTGCATGTTGTCAAAACGTTGGTATCACTTTTGGTTAAAATGTTGTCCTAGCTTTTTAGTGAGTGATACAAGTTCATACTAGGTATTCCTATCATGAGGCAAGGGTCTTATGTGTGGGTAACAGATGAGGATGTCAATGGTCATTCAGGGTCACTAACTAGGGTCATCTTACTGTGGGGTTAAAAAAAAAACAAGTATACACTTTTGGGTTAAAATTGTTGTGTACTTTTAGTGCAGTGATGATCAAATCAAATGAGGTCAAAGGTCATTCAGGTCCTTGGGATCATTATATTTGTGCAGTGGTGTACCCTATTGTTGTTAAAATTTGTCCAGACATTTAAGTTTGGGCAGGGGGTTGATGATAATTGTTCATACAATTATACTTATACATTGAGACAAGGGGTCTTATATTTGGGTTACTATGAGGATGCCACATGGTACCTTAGGGTCATTTTATCTTGTGGTATGTGGTATACACTTTTGGTTAAAATGTGGCTATCTTTTAATGCAGTGATGGAATCAAGTTGTTCTTTGACCACATAATCGGACGACTATTTGGGGCCCGTTGTCCCTATTTTTAGTAATCAATCTTAAACACAAACCTGTTTGAACTAAGTATTCATAGAGCTACTCCATGATAAGATGGTCACTATCCATCTATATTAAAAACAAGAACCAAAGCTCTAATGACCAAGCATGTTATGAAGTTGTGGCGATCAAATAATTGGTCGACCCAAATGGGCACATTTTCGCAGATTTTGCTCATACATCCAAGGAAAAAACATCATTTTAGCCCTAAGATTTAATAAGGGAACTTATTAAAACCTTTCGTAAAATTAATACATACACCAATGTACACAAGGGAAGAGGAACCTCAAGTCTGTATCCCTTTGGTATCAAAAGTGAGAAGTCACTGGTATTTTATTACCAAAACGACTGCTAAAAAGCTAACTATTGTGGTAAAATTCTATAATACACCCCAAATTGTACACAACAAAAGACGAAATAAATCTCAAGCATATTTCCGTCCCGCTATCTCACTTTGCGCAAAGATTCCCCAAAAATTTGTTGCCGAATTGGGCTTGTTGCCGAATGGGGCTTGTTGCCCGAATTGGTTTTGCCGATTTGGCTTTGCCGCATTGGTGTCGCCGAATTGTTTGTTGCGAATGACCTTTTCAACCAAGTGTCCAGCATTCGTGCCACATAACGGAAACATTAACAGCATGAAAAAGCACTTTGTCGTCGATTCGCCTGGCGACCCTCACTTATAAAATGATCCTGAGACTTCAAGAACATCGTCCAGGTAGTGTTGTGTTCAGAAGTTTAAACCGTTGCTAGATAAAATAGAATAATTTTCCAATATGGCGGTATATTCGCGGTGACGAGTGGATGTTTTTAATACAGTAATATGCAACAGTTCTAATATTTGTGCCTGCTCTCCGCCCAAACCAGATAAAGGTCGCACGAGTACTTTAGGAGAAATGAGATCAATAAACTTGTGGACAATAATAGAAAACAAAAGAATTTCACGGCATATATGGCTTTTTGATGGACAAAAATGATGCAATATTTAACATGTTATAACTCTTTAAAGCTGTTTTCTCAGGCATTTCAAATCTGCACATATATCCCAAAATGAAAATTTTCTCCGACTTTGTCCGGGTTCCGTGGGAGCAGGTCCAACATTTTATTATACCTCCCGGGTATTAATTAGGAACTTTTACCTTGGTAGGGGTCCGAAACAGCGTCCCCAACTCGGGTATTGGTACGTGGCGAAAATAAGCGTGTTCCTGCCGAGTGGAAATAAATTTACCGGGACAGCTGTAGTGCGCATCAAGGGATACCTCATTCATGTTACCGTCATGACGAATGAACGAATGAACCCACATACTAACAGAGTTTCTGGGGGCGATTTGTAGGAGCTTGCTTATGGCACTCAAATACAGAGGCCTCCAAGTGAACATCAAATAGGTACCTGTGTGTGTACGCCAGGAAAAAAAAAGAAGCTGTGAAGAAACCTGACTGTGTAACCTGTGTAGAGCTACTTCCTGTTTAAATTTCTTCAATTTTGGCTCACAAGTGATAGTGGTAGGCCAATAAGAAGATTCAAGGTATATTTTACACTAAAATAACATACAAAAAACAGTGACAGTAATAAGAGTTAGCTCCCTTATGTTATGTAACGTTATCACAAATGGTCTATCACATGAATATCATAGACCATACTCATGAATATTAACACCACAAGGTCCCGACCGGTCATACGGTACTGCCGTAGGACATTCAACTCACTATTCACTCCGGCACATGTTTTTCTCATGTTAAAACTCCATTGCTAAATAAATGTCACCAGAGCATTGTGTCGCCTGCCTTAAATGCAGGAAGACCTTAGGGATCACTTTGTCCACTGTTGTTGAGGTCGTCACTTTGTCCACTGTTGTGATATCTGTGATGTATGGTTTGTTGTTGTCTGTGTTGTTGTTGTTATCTGTTGTTGTTGTTGATGAGCAAAAGGGTTAATATTTGCCTGTAATATTGCATACTTTGATGGATTAAACCAAAATTGAGAGTCAGGATGCAACATGAGAATCCCTCATTTGTGTTGAGGTCAAAGGTCACCATACCAAGGTCAAAAGTAATGTTAGGTCAAGTTGTTGTTAAGATAGGCTAAAAATTGTAAAAATTTACCTCAATTGAAGTTGAAGTTCAATTGGAAACTAAATTGAGTATAGGTGCACAATTGGATCCCTCATTTGTTGATAAGGTCAAAGGTCATATGAGGTATCATTATACAAACCGCGACTGCAGGCGACACATGCGGTTGAGGACGGTGTAGTTTTATATAAAATTGTGGTATCCATAAGGCAATACTGTTTGGTCTTAATCATTGTCAGTGATAGCTAATTTTTTAAATGTTGCCAGTGTCTCTTTAAACATGAAATTTGAACCATGAAACAATGTGCTAATAAAAAAAGGATCTGTTTGTGTTACAACTGAAGATCTTCATAATATGTGGAGCCTAGAATAATTACACACATTTCCCTACAACCGGTGTTCCAATAATTCTGCCCCTGTTTGATCATTGCTCTTCAGGACTGCCGTGAGTGGGTGAAAAGAGTCACTTGGGGAGATATTTGCGATTGCTACATCACACTATTGATGCTGTAATGGTTGCAAACATGGAAGATATATGTTATTTTGCTTTCCTGGCAGCTCAGTTCATGACGAACAGCACGCATCCGCCATTTAGTTTTGGGAAATAAACTTCCCTGTGTATATATGATGAAGATGTAAACACATGTTGTATGTGTGTGAACCATGAACTATAATTGATATTTCTTTGGATCAGAAGAATTCTATAAACTTGAATGGCTGAAAGCAGTGTGAATTCATAGGTATCTTTTGAAGATAAATTATGTGACTTCGAAAAAATAGTGCTCACTCAAAATTGTTTGAGAAATTGCTATTGGCATGGTTGTAAAGCTTTTGTATAAAGAACTTAGCCCTCACCTAAATCGAATTAAGCCCACAAATCAAAAACACCGATGGGTAAAACAGAATGGATGGTATTCACAAAAGTGGGTTCACTTTTAATCCAGGGTGTTAAACAGGGTTTAACCCGATCATGGGTTTTTAAATTCATTGTTATCCCCCCTTTAGGGATATTTAACCCAGGAGTTAAAAATTAACACTGTGGTTAAAGTAAACCCCTTTGTGATCCCGGCCAATGATCAGTGTTAAAACACTCCAGAGGAACGTATTATCAATGAGTACAAGTGTGTGATATTCTGGATTTTGTTGATTAGCATTACAACAGGCCCACAAATAGGCTTCAAATCACTGGATGTCTTCATCTTCATATTAAGACTAACTCTGCTTTATGATAAGGATAAGGACTTAGCCCATTCATTCGTCATGATAATCACACACGATAGTATGGGTTCCGGCAGGCCAGCCTGATCGCTTCAGCTTCATCGGGCTGCTGCACGACTCATGGTCAAGTGCGATAAATTACATTAATTATTAAAGTTAATGTAGTGATTTTTATATTATTTTTTCTCAAGGTATGAACGATAAGAGTCTTGCTGCCATGATTCGTCAGGATAATCGCTCGCGACCGTATTGGTCCGTACAGGCAGCCCTCAGCTGAAGGCTGAGTCTTGAGGGCTGTCTGCCATACCCATATGGTCAAGCTTTCTTGCAGCTATTGGTGTTAAGTGAAACCACGAATAAATGAGGGTAATTGTTTCAAAAAGAACTCAGTATGTGTTGTTTGGGTTTAGATGGCATTTTTCAACTGCTTTTGTATGAATATAAAATCCAAACCGTCTCATAAAGAAGTTCATGCTTGTGCCTTTTATTTTGTTAGGTTGAATTTTAGAGTGTGTGACTTAAGTGTAAAAAAATAAGATTTTCTGGATCGCAATGCAACAAACTGTAACAGGTGATACAGTATTCATAGCAGAATGGATCTTTCAATCAGTTATATGAATGTAAGTCAAAAATCTTAACATATTATCTAAATTAATTATTAAAAAAAACCTCTAAACATATTAGTACAAAATTTATCTTTTTATGGGATAATTAATATTATTCATTTCGCCTACAAGCTGCAGAATCAAGCTTTGCCCCTGTGTGGGATAGTGCATATAGGTACATGTATGTGCAAGTTTGTATTACTTTTTCTAGAGTAAAGGAATGCTTTCTTCTTAAGTCGGTATGATGCTATCTTCAGTAGTAGGGTGTTATCTTCAGTCAGTAGATGGGATGCTATCTTCAGTAGATAGCATGCTATCTACTGAAGATAGGATGCAATTCAGTAGATAGGATGCCATCTTCAGTAGATAACATGCTATCTACTGAAGATAGGATGCTATCTTCTGTAGATAGGATGCTATCTTCTGTAGATAGATGCTATCTTCAGTAGATAGGATGCCATCTCAGTAGATAGCATGCCATCTTCAGTAGTAGCATGCCATCTTCAGTAGTAGCATGCCATCTCAGTAGATAGCATGCCATCTTCAGTAGATAGCATGCATCTTCAGTAGATAGCATGCATCTTCAGTAGATAGCATGCATCTTCAGTAGATAGCATGCCATCTTCAGTAGATAGCATGCCATCTTCAGTAGATAGCATGCCATCTTCAGTAGATAGGATGCCATCTTCAGTAGATAGCATGCCATCTTCAGTAGATAGCATGCTATCTTCTGTAGATAGGATGCTATCTTCAGTAGAGCTATCTTCAGTAGTATGCAATTTTTGGTTAGAAATTATCTTGTTTTACCTCTTTAGGGTTGGAGTCTTGTTTTGTAGGGTATATATATCTATTTTTAGTCATCTTATCTCTGAGATTATTTTACAGCATAGGACGCTGTTTTTCCCTCAAATGCTTCATTCCTTAGAAGGGCTGTTCTGTTTATGATATCATAGAAACATAAAAATTTGACGCTTATATCATGGATGTGGAGATTAGACAAACCGAAATAGGAGAGAGAAAGCTTTTTCAACCGTAATTCTGAATTTAGGAAATGAAAATGTGTTTCAGAAAATCTATTATGACATATATTTCTATGAGGAAATAAAAATCAATAAGTTTACATTATGACAGGATTTTGACTGATACGGCATTCATGTCCTTGAATAAAAAGAGCTACTGATCAATGAAAAAGAAATAAACATCAATAATCAGTGATCAGTAAAAGCAAGCAAGAAAAAAAATACTAAAAACCATGCTGACGTTGATTACCCTTAGATTATTACTCTCGTTGAAAGTGCACTTATATACAAATTGAGATATATCGCGTGTATAAAATGTGTTATAGAACAGTGTATGTGATCAATGGTGTTTGGGGACGATGCTATGTTTTTGTCTAAAGGCTCTTGAAAAATTTTTCAGGCCTAAATTTGACTTTGGTGAAGAGAAAATTTGATCTTTCTTCTGGTACAGAGCATTTAGGTTCATATCATGAGAAGTAATATCTTAAAATCACGTAATGTAACCTAGGATGGTTCTAGGCCAATGGCCATAAGACAAAATCATGTCTGCTGGATGAAAGGAATAATGATTAAAAACCCTGGCTGAGGACACCCACCATTGTATATTATCACATTGCCAGGGAAGAATAATACAAGTGTAATGAGAATTTTTTAAGCTGCACATCTTTGGATGAATTTGCTGACTAAATTTATAATACACCATCTGTTGCCAGCTTCCCGAGGAATAGTTGTGGGACTGAAATAATAGCAGCGATGTTTTCAAAGCGAGAATTGTGAATGAAAACAATTTCTCCCTTTTCCTTATTCATGGATAGTTGTGGCGGAGTTTGCTGTTTGACTATACTATCTGATTATTCCTGGGGAAAACACAATATTTCTGGACAGAAATGGACAGTATAGAGTTGAGGCTCCCTGATGGCCTAGTACTAGGTAATGGTTTAGACCATCATTTTAGTGTAAGCAGGCCACACAGAGACCAACTGGCCTAAACTAGCGTAGGAATTAGTTTCTAGTCAGTGGAACTTTCCAATCAAAATGGATTATTTATGAAATCTGCAAGTAAGCATAGTTTTATTAGTGTATTGTTTATTATCAAACAGTTAATTGTGTAGATCTCATTTGTCCAGTAAAATGGTTATATAAAGATGTACTGCATATGACAACAGTGCATTGATCATGATTTCAAACAATACCCGGTTTGCAAACAAGCTTTTCAGTGATACCTTACTTTTGAACTTATGTGTATGTTTTCTTATAGTTATTATATACCTGGCTTTAGACAAAAAAGGACATTGAAATGGTTTGTATTTATTCTGTATGTGCAGTACACAATGCACATACCTAATTTCTGGTTAGGTTTTTAAAATATTCTCATTTGAAAAGTCTGACTTTAAAGAGACATGAGGAATTTGCGAAAGAGCGCCCTCAATTTTTTTAAACCTGGGTTTCTACATATTTGGATTGCTTACCAGTGTATTAGATTACACCTGAAGTGAATAAGCCGAATACATGGTCTTGATGTAATAAAATTATGATTTAGTATTTTCTGTGGTGCACGACAGAAAATCAAAGCATGGTTTCCTATAGGGATGATTAGGATAGCAGGCGAGTTCAAAACAAGGTTTGCGGTTTTCTTTTGTAGGCCTACTTGTTTGTCCAATAAACCTTCGAAATGTTCTTGGTAGGTGGTCTACAATCAATCCAGTGCAATTGAGAGAATTTGTATCCTAAAAAAATATATCCTGTCACTTTAGCATGTAAACCAATTAGTTGGTAGTAATAATCTGAAGGTAGGGTTCCCTGAGATGAGTTGGAAAAACTTTGGGTCAAAGGTCATCTAGGATTCAAATGAGGTTGTTGTTTTTTATTGTTGATTTTTCTATATGTTGCAAAACAAGTTAGCCAAAAGAAAGTGAATGTCAATTATTTTGTCTCTGAAGTGGTGATCGAAATTGTGAATATACCAAGCTACAAATATATATATCCACTAGCTTGCTGCAGGGTTCAAAAGGGCCCTTGTAGGGATAACTAGCACAGCCATAAACTGCTTATATCATAACAGACATGTACAGACGGTCATAAAACTCCAAAGGTTTGAAAACTCCGGAGGTGAAAATTAAATCTAATTATTTTAATTCAATCCAAATTGTGTCCAAACGATGGCAGACACTCTGAAATCCTCTCTTGAACATTCTCCACCGTTTCTCGTATAGGACTGCAGCCTGGAAGTTAACATACCGGAAGCCGTAAACTTTCACACGTAATATTCAAACAAAGGAATGTCAATAAGAGACATTATGAGTCACCCCAGTGCTCATCCTTGAACTGTCCACACGGCACGCCACTCCAAAACACTCCAGAGTCATCGGCGTCGGAAGCGTTTTTACTTTGGGACGTACCGGCTGTGGTGGGGCGCCTACATATTTCCCTTCCTGGGGCGAAAATTTTTATTAACTATTTTGGTAACTTTAATCCACATTACGTTAAAAACATTATGACATTTTCAACATGTTTTAAACATCACGGTTCACAGGGACTGGAACTTCCATTTGTCTAGAAAAAAGTAGGCCTTAATCACCAGAAGATTTTAAAAATATTAAGGTTCTTAATGTTAAGGGGGTAGGGTAGAGGAGTTTGTACCCCTTCCGCGCGAAGCGCGGAACCCTTGCAATGTTTATTTACCAAAGTATGTTTTCGCGTTAAAATTTCATGGAGACAATTGAAAGTAGCAAAGGTTCACTTTATAATGATATAGTCATTTAAAATCAACGGTCTTAAAAAGTAAAATTGAGTTAATGGGTAGGTTTTATTTGAACAAACCATAAGTCAATTGACCTTGGAGAGTTTATATATGAAGGGGAATGGCGATGGATGTGGGAGGGGTGCCCCTTCAGCGTGAAGCGCAGAATCCTTGCAATGTTCATTTCCAATTCACATTTTCTCGTGGAGATTTGATGGAACAAATTTGAAATTAGCAAACGGTTCACATTATAGTTATATAAGATCAAAGGCCTTAAAAAGAAATAGTTAAAAAAATGGTTAAGGTTTTATTTTAACAAACCATAAGTCAACCGAGCATGGAGAGTTCATATAAAGCGGCATGGGGGTGTGGGTGCGGGAGGGTTCCTCTCCCGCCGAATCCCGGAACCCTAGCAAGGTATTGATAGGAAACATTGTGAAATTAGTTCACTTTATAATGCTTATAGCAAACTAAGATTAATGAGCTTAAAAAGAGTAAGACATAGTTGATGGTTTACGTTTTGTTTACTTCAATTATGTAAATTGTCCATTGCGAATTCATATATCAAGTGGCGCGGGGGTGGGGTGGGAAGAGGTGTTCCTCTATCCCGCACGAAACACATTTTCTCAATGTTTTATTTGAACAAACCATAAGTCAATTGATTGTGCGGTAGGTGAACTCATAGAAAAAAACTAAACATATTTTCTCATGCAAATTTGGTAGAACAAATTTGAAATTAGCAAATGGTACTTCTTCATTGGACGACCGGTATGAGACCTCTGCAAAGAGCAGGAACATCAGCTTTTATTTTAGAGAATGACGAAGGTGATGGCATCGTTTCGTGGAGGGGCACTCCCATTTTGGAGGTGACGCGTATGTAATGGTGTTAAGACCCCCAATTTCAGCATCGTTGTCACTCAATGACTCATTATTTTTTTTAAATTTCACCACTATCACCCAAACACCTCTTTTTTTGGGAGTATTTTGAACATTTTCACCAAAGACCACTTTGTTTTTTGAGAACATTTTGCTAAAATTTCACCAAAGACCCCATTTTTGAAAATTTAGCAAGGATTCTATAAATTTGTTCTAATGGGAGGCATCTCATTACTTTGATGGACAAGCAGAACAAGGGCGCCAATGTTTATTAGACTTCTGCAAATTTGCTTCTTGTGAGCAACATCTGTTCATTACTTTAGACTTATGCATTTTTTTCAAGAGACAGCAGCAGTTTATGACTCATGGAATGATCAATGGCCCAATTGCTCGATAGACTTCTGCAAATTTGCTTCTATTTGGGCGACACAAGTTCATTACTTTATTGATAACCAGATTACAGGACAGTGGCGGTGCCAGGGGGCAAAGGGGGCATTTTCCCCCCTAAAATTTTTTCTTGCCCCCCAGTTTGCCCTCCTCCCACCGGACGAAAGAAAAATGACGGATTTTTGGCAAAAATCAGCGATTTTGGGACAAAAAAATCACCAATTGTGGGGGAAATCAGCGATTTTGGGCCAAATTGGTTAAAAATCTCCAAAATTTTGACATTTTGCCCCCCCAGAATTTTACTTTTTGCCCCCTGCAAAAAAAAGTTCACCTTTCCCCCCGTTGCCCCCCTCCCCCCAGAAAAAAGAGGTATGGTGCCACACTGATACAGAATATACTTGTCATACTCTAGGACAGGAAACCTTTGACGAGCGTGTAGAGTAGGCAGAGCATTCAATGCATGCACGTTCTAAGCATTCCAAGTGGCTAGGCAACAGCAGATCGCCCCAAAGCCATTAGAGATGATGTGTTTCAACACCAGTAACATGCTCGTCAAAGGTTTATTGGGAACTTGTCGCCGAATATCGACGTTTGAATTAGTTCTAGTGGGACAAACATATGACTTATTACTGTTTTATTGGGCATATAACCAGTTTAAGGGGCTTCATTGCTTGTTAAACGTTCACAGTTTTTTCAAACATGTTCAAGGGGCGGCATCAGTTTGATTCAAGGATATGACCAGTGGCTCCAATGCTTGTTAAACTTTTGTAAAGTTCCTTTTAACGGCCGCCATAGACCCGTTAGTTTATGTTTACAATATTGCTAGCCAGAATAGGTGTGCCATCGCTTATTAGACTTTTGCAATTTGCTTAATTCTTAAGGCGTCATAACTTCATTACGTATTGGATAACCAGAATATGGGCGCCGCTGCTTGTTAGACTCAAAACTTTGCTTCTAAAGGGCGGTGCATCAGTTTAATAATTCATTGGATAGCCAGAAGAGAACTTAGGGTCATCATTTACCTATGCAAATTTGCTTCTAGTGGGCGGCATCAGTTTATCACTTCATAGTTGTATCACCTGTGCAAATTTTTTGATTTCCATTATGGTGGCAGAGTGTAACATAAAGTGTAGCCTTCAGCAGGGCGCTCTTACTATTTTTGCGTTCTTATCAATTGCTCTTTTGCGCCTAAAAGGGCGGCATCAATTTATTCCTTGACATTGGATGTCTAGTATTGAAGTATAGGGGTGCCATTGCAGTATGTCTTCCGTAATGTTTCTTTCAAGGGGCGGCATCAATATTGACAGGGTCCTATTGCCTATTAGACGTCAGCATTTTTGTTTTCAAGGGGGGGGGGCGTCAGTTTATTTCTTCACTGGACGACCAGTTTTGTGTGTTGAACATCGACTTCAGTCATGTCGTTGCACTTAAGAGGAGTCATCTTTCACTATACTTCTGCAAGTATGCTCTAAGAAGCGGGATCAGTTTATTATAAACTTTTTATGGTGACTAGTATAGGGACGCCATTTCTTACTAGAGTTCTGCAAGGCATGGAGACCGTGTTAGTTCATAAATTATATGGATGAGTACCAGAAGGCGGCATTGCAGAGTTCTTGCAAATTTCGTAATGGTGTTTCTGGAAGCCGAAGGGGGCGCCAGGGCGAGGGGCAAAATTATTGGGACGTACCTGTACGTTCTGTCCGCCCCGCTTCCGACGCCAATGTCCAGAGTGTTATCGGAGTTTGAGCTTCACCCCCAAGTTTTTAGGGGATAAAACCCTGCTAGACCCTTGATAAACCTCCGGAATTTAACTCCAAATGCGTCCACACCGTCAAAAACCCCAATCGACACTTCAGAGTTAGAAACTGCAGATTTTCAGCCTCCGTATGGACATGACTTATGTCTGTCTTACATGCAGCCAACACACACTATATTGTTTCAGTGGTGGGTATAGCTTTGTTTTTGGAGATCGAGTTAATTTTGAAAGTTGTCTTTAGGCTGCTGCATCATTTACACAGGCTGGTTAGCTTACAGGTTGGCAACGCATGGGCATTGAAACCTAATACAGCTTAAACATACATAGACCTTAGGTTATACACAAGCATGCAATGCATATAATAACCAAGCCAAAAATATTCACTGGCTCACTACAGTTTAAAGGGCACTCTGATGCAGGCCAAAATCTGATGAATTGTACACAACAGTTTAAGGGCACAGTGGTTGGGACAAATCTTATGATGAATTGTACACCACAGTTTAAAGGCACAATGATTGGGACAAATCTTTTGATGAATTGTACATAGATACTTCGATATTGCAGGGAAGCAAGGTTAACAATTTGTAGAATGATAGCCATTTTGACAGCCTTGGGCATATAATGGTAGTCATAATCAGACCTCCGTGATACTCCCATGAGTAATATTAAAGAAATGTTTGGAGCAGTGGCAGCATTGGGGGAGGGGGGAAAAGAGAATTTCATAATTCAGATATCATGAAATTTGTCAAATTTTTGTCATAAAAGTGGTTATTTTGAGCAATTTGTGAATTTTACTGGGGAAATGGCTCAAAGTTGGAGTGAGGCTGCTTTCTGACCCCCTTGACATCACACTGGTTTGGAGCTAAATATTACTCAGAATATCTTATTGCAGTTATGTTTGTAAGTAAATATCTCCAAACTTAAATGGTGTTAAATGATTGTGCTTTAATCCTACATGGCATATTCTATAAAACAAATTCAAGTACATATTATTCAAAGTGCCTCATAAAAAGACTGAGAAAGGTTTACAATACATCAAGTGTCTTGATGATGGATTGACTAAAATGCCCATGAGATCACAAAACAAGCTAGCATTCTTTCCGAGCAATCGATCATCTGTCTCTAAAAATGGCCAGCTCCTTGCTTTTGTCACCTGGCCTATTACTGTGCCCTTATGTGGACAGTCCCTGTGAATTCAAATAGGTGTTTCTAGAATGAATAGCAAGTATAGTCAATTGACATCATAACTGTGTAGAGAGATGTGTGGTATATTGTTCCCTCTAGGAAATCCACATAATAAAAATTGTGTGAACTAACATTTCATTCATTGAAATTTCACACACATTTGGATATATTTTTAGAATAATCATTACTTGAAGAAAAATTGAATAAACAATTACGTGACTCTCCCTCATCCATGATTAGCATGGGTTATAAAGCAAACCAGGATACCTAAAAGCAATGTTCTATAAACAAGAATAGGTCCGATTAAAATATATTGAAACTGACTAAATTGTATTTGGCTATTCATTCTCATGTGACGCAAACAAATCAACGACAAACTTTTCACTTTATTTTTCTTGACATAGCTATTGGGGGACTGCATTCCCCATGTACATTGATTCTCTCAATGTGCGACACTGTGTCTTTAAACATGCCCAAACCAACAGTGAAATTGAATATATTATTTGAGGGGATTGTTTGTAAGGGTTTTTAGTATCATCATCATGATATCACAACCACCACCACCACGTCAATTGCCGTATGGTTTTGAAATCGGTGGCGGAAGACGATAGAGGCATGTTGCTGGTTGGTGTAATACTTTCTTTGAGCACAAATAGAGCAAGGTGCGTTGGTGAATAGCTTAAAAGGGGAAATTGGGGAGATGTTTTTGCAAAATTACAGTCTCCAGGCAGAACTTACCACAGATTAGACGATAGACGATAGATCAGGCCGAGAGAGAGAGAGAGACGGAGAGGATTGATATTCAGAGAGATGAAAAAATTCTTGAAATAGCTGAACTCACCGTGCAATGCCTGTATTTTGTGCAGCGTTCATTGAGAGAGCCAGAGGTTTACAGCTATTTGATATTCTGTGTCTGTATCTGACTAAAATGAGTTCGAAGTCGAATATAGAAGCAGAGCCATTGAAACCATCTCGCAAAGAGAAAAAGGTATGTACAAAAACACTGATTTGATCCATTCAGTATTTTAATCATTGTATGACATTAGAAAAATAATTTATTTTATGAAACAATTGTCTGTTTATGTTTGCTTGTGTGCAGTAATAAAAATATAACACTCTGTCAAATTTGGATTGTTTCATTTCACTCAGCTTTGCTTTGTGAAATAGACAAATCTAAATTTAACATTGTACAATGTATTATAATTGTTATACTCTTGCTACTGCTTCAATACCACTGCACCAATACCACTGCATTCATTCCAATAGATTCTGTATGAAATAGTGATATTTCATCCAGAATAGTGTTATCATATACAGAATCTATTGGAAATAATGTGCACGAAATAGTGATACTACACCGGGTATTACACCCATTTCTCCATCTATATACCATATTAAAGTGCACCTGGGGGAGGGGGTAAAAAGTCCAGCAATTCTTTAACAAGTATAAATTTGCTTTGACAACAATAAAAAGGCATTGTGCCAGATTGATTTTCAAATGTAATTGATAAAGGATATAAAAATGGATTGAGATGGCAAATAAGATGGTGTGGTATTATTGAGGCATTTGTAAACACAACATGGTACATCTTATTCATTCAACCATTTTGTGAAGTAGCTCATTCATTATTGATGGGGTATACCAGCAGACATTAACTTATCAGAGCTTGCCCTAATTATTGGACAGGTATAGTCAGCTTAGTGATTTTGGAGGGATATTTTGTTCATCAAATATTATGTTATAAGCTATTTTAAATTGTCAAAATATATCTCCAGAAACTCTCTTACTAAAGCATATACCACAACTAAGAGAGCTAGAACTGCATAGGCAAAACTATGACGTGATCTGACTGAAAGACCACCTAGTTACAACAAATGAGTGTGGAAGTGTTAAAAAGATTGCCATCTTAGGGGGTCAATGCGTTCACCTGGACAAATGGACTGTGGTCCAGGTGCATGGCAGATGGATGCATAGATCACAGATCTGGGCACACAACACTATAAATCACTCCATGTTTGGGGAAAATGATAGGTAGTTCCGGCGAGTAAGCAGCCCGGTGGTCAGAGGGGGCAATTTTCCAGCAGGTGCAACAAAAGGTATTGATCACAAGCAAAAAGGGACCCGGCGCGCGGGCAGGGAAAAAGAAGCAGAAAAAGGGCCGGATGGGACAGGAAGAGCGGGGGGGCAGTGGCCAGAGGGACCAGCAAGAAAACACAAAACAAAATTCAGAGGGAGGGGGGGAGGGCTGGGGGGGGGAGGGGGGGGGCGTGGGGGGGGGGGGGGGGGGGGGGGGCGGGGGGGGGGTCTTCCTTGAGGGCAGTCTGCCCCACCTGGCTACTCCAATGGGTAGTTTGGTTTAAAAAACAAAAAATGTCGGATATTTTGCAGTCCTTTGGGGAACCGGTTACCATGAGTGGTGAGTTATATTATAATAAAAGTGAAAGGTATAGCTTGATCATGCTGGAGATTATCACAAGATTTTGAAATTCGATTCTGGTGTAGAAAACTAGGCCCTCGACTTCAGGCCCTGGTGGCTCAAAATAGTGGTGGTGCTGTTCATATGCCCGTTTTTTCTTAAAATCTACATGCGAACTTAAGAAAACTTTCGGTCCGAACTGTGAAAAACTCTTTAAAAATTCCTTATGGTATTTGATAGGATTACCATGGTCACATGAAACAGCTACAGACCCTCAGAGAGTTGGTCTTTCAGCCATTTTGCGTCAAAATCTTAGAAAAACCAGAAAATTTTATTCTCCGGTCGTAATGGCCCCTTATGTGACCTTAAGCAGATGTTCGCTATCGCAGCAAGTGATCATTTATCCCACAGCAATGGTTCTTGCTCTTCGAGCACAATTTGCCTCGTAGTTTTGTCTACTCTTGTTACAACTTTCAAAATTGTCAATTTTCATGCCCCTATTCATGAATCACCATGATCATTATTCACATGAGTAAGTTACAACTATGGCCTAGTATAGTACAGTGTTTTAGTGGCTTCCCAATGATACCATCATGTGTGAACCCATCACAAAAACCACTGAACTAATTATGTATAATTTGATTCAGAATCCTTCTGGGTTTTAAACAGGGTTGGGTTAAGGATGGAATTTGATCCAATTCTGGAAGAAGAAATAGAGGGCATTCCAAATATGGCGCAAATTGACCAATATATATATTTTTCCAGGGATTTGCCCCTGATCGCTTACCCGGGACTCTGCCCTGACCCTGCCGTGGGCCTTCTGCACCAAGACAAAAAACACAACAAACTCTTATTTTTCGGGGGATTTCCCCTGGATCCACAGGGACTCGCCCCATGGATTTCGTCTTGCCATATCTGGATCGTTTCTGGGATCCACATTCGGGGGTTCGCAATGATGGCTACACGCATGCTATCACAGCATTGTTGAAATCAGATTTTTAAATTATCAAAAATTGATTTTTATGTTGGTTCTGGTCATAGATATCATAACATATCCTGCAAGTGATAAGACTGAAAGCAAACTAACAAGGACAAAATGCCATATTTACGTCATTACCGTCTGAAAGACCACTGCGTTTCTCCATTAGTTGTTATTTTTAATTATTGAAAAAAATATTTTTAATAAAAATTTTTGCATACTTGGGACTTATTTATGAAACGTCTACCTTTTCTAATATTGAATATTTGGGGTAGTATCACTGATAGTTCCTTAAACTGCACTGCACAAAGCCAGACGTGGCCTTGGACGATGGTCGCGATATGCGGTGTTATGAAAGATGAAATACTGTTATGCCTGCTAAGTAGAATGGAAATAGATCAAGAAAAGACAGGGAAAAAAAAGATGACAGATAAGATTTTGTGCTATTAGATTATCAAGGCATTTGTAAACTAAATAAGACATGTTAGGGTGCTCATTTTGTTTAAGCATTTGTGTCAAGTAGCTAATTCATCATCCAATTGGAGTATTTTATATGCCAGCAGACAGACTAATCTCAGTGTTTCCACTGACTTTTAAAAATGTGAACTTTCGATTATTTTAGAAGGAAATCATTCTCAAAGATGTTTTGAATTTGATTTAAAACACCCAAATGGAAGGAAAAACTCACTGGTTCCAAGTATACAAACAGTAACAAGAGCTAAAATTAATTATTCTGATTAAGCAAAACCATTGACTTGTCCTCGCTGAAATACTTCTTTTTTTTGGTGGTGGGGTGAGGTGATGGAAATTTGAGATTTGGTGCTTTTAGCTTAAAAGTGCTGATTGTTGCCAAAACAATCTTATTTTCTTCTTTGGGTATGGGGGCGAGCCTAAAATGGTTGGAGAGCAAGGAAAAAATTCTGAAAAGCAAGTGCCCCAAAACCCCCTCCCCCTGGTACTGCCACTGTTGGCTGAAAAAGTTTGAAAGAGGTTATCAAAAATTTGCTTTCTATATGGAACCCTGTAAAGGTTTTCAATGAACCAAAAAGTTCTTTAATCTGTAGACACCTTTTTGTTCTGTTAGGAACCTTTCGGGGGTTATCAGATTTTTAAAGAGCCAGTTTTGAATGGTTTCCCATTCTTGAGGGTTCCATTATAGAGGACATAACGGTTCGAAGTTGCATTTTTTTCTGAGAGTACATAGGGAGTCAAACATACATTCACCTGAACATTAATGGAAAGAAGTCGGCAGTGGCGTAACAGTTGGGGGGGTGGGACACAAAAAAAATCTAATGGGCCAGAGGAGCAAATAAATGGGAAGGAAAAAAGGGGAGAAGGAAGAGAAAAAGAGAAAGGAATAGAGGGAAAAAAAGGAAGGGGAAAGAAGAGGGAAAGAGGAAAGTGGAGAAAAAGAAAGAGGGAGAAGAGAGAGAAGAAGAAAGGGAGGAATGTAGGTACGTTCCCCCCCTTCAGAATTTTAACGAACTGGATAATCGGGAAAATTCCCCCACCCCCCCGGCTCAGCTCTGGTAGCCCCTGGAATGTGGTAAAGGGTGATGCCGTGAATATAGTATTGGGTGCCTATGTTACATGCAGATTGATGACTCTGGAAGAATGTGTAATTTTTCTATTTCATTTATGGACAGAAATAGTACAGCACAGTTGGTCTAGGGCCACCATTATCCAAATAGTGCTCATAAACATCAAAAAGCTCTGTCGGAATCAATAGAAACTTTGAAAATAACATGTTCTTGGGATATTAAAGGTGCATTTTGTGATTCCAGCACCTTTGTTTTATTCATTGTTCATAGATATCCTTCGAAAAGCTTATTCACAACTATTTAGCTGATCCCGACTTTGCGGTTTGTGTTATGAGCATTTTGTGCCGTTTCCCAACGGTACCATAGACCTGTGCTGTATTTCGATCCGTTATGGACAGAAAATACTAAATTGCGAATTTCTTACAGAGGACGACCCCGAAATTTGCACGTAGAGATTTAGGCACTTGGCCACCAGCATGGATTACTAATGTTAATGGTTTTGAGGTCGGCGTAAGTCGGGGGGGACGAGGTAGTGGATCACAAAAATGCCCCTTAAGTGAAACATAAACAAACATGAGTTGCTAGGATCACACAAGAAGTGCACCTTTAAGTTCAAAGTAAAGTTTGGGTTTTCCTTTCTACTTGTTTGGTCCTAATAAAAAATTTCAAACATTCTAGTAGTCCAAATTATCAGCCAATATGTATTACAAAGCCAGAAAGAAGCATTTTTTTATCAAACTTTTCAATTGAATATCATAGCATTAGTGTACCCACATGCCCCACAAACATTGGCTTGGAGCAAACCCATAGGATTGACCAGCGGTGTATTGAGTCATCCACAATGCACCATTTTGGGAAAATTTATTAATAGGGTCAGTGATTCCACAAAATCCTATTTCTAAACACGTAAAAATACTTGACTTTAATGGCCGTTTAAAATGATTAAAAAAAAAAAAAAAGGGAATATTTTTTTATTAGCATAATCCCAGTTGAATGTAATGCAGTTAAACTTTTGGGAACATTTCATTCGACGGTACTGAATTGTGTTTAGTACAGTACAGTATAGGCATATTGCAATGCATTTAGGGATTCCTTCAAAACACCCTTGGGGCTGACCAACACATGCCCAAAATAGGCAGACTTTGCATGTTTTAGCAAAACCCTGGCTCAAAATGGCTCCAAAGCACCCTACGACTGCCAATGATAAATCACAAGCATGCTGAGTAACTTAGGGGATTTCATAAGTTTCACAAATCCCAAGATTGTTGGGGGATCTTTGGGGGACACTTTTGGGGATCAATTCCAGGAAAAGTCCACATGGTCCAATCCTATAAGTGTTCATTGGAGGGTTTGAATCCTGCAGCTCCAGCCCCTGTGTGGATATGCCTTATTCTCTCTAAATGTGTTTGTCATTTTCATCGTCACTGTTACAGCTTGAGGACGAATATACAGAGGGTATATTCGTCTCAGGTTACAGTAGCAAAATAGATATCTTGCCTCCTAAGCACTGGTTAAACTCTCAGTGATAATGTAATTACAGAGGCCCTGGCTTGTAAATTAATGCATTGCATGTCTATGCAACCTGTCTGCACATGTTTTTAAGGCATTCATGAGATGTAATTTCATAAACTTAATTAACTAAGCAAGGAAATTAACATTGTCATAAAACATGCATTCTGGATTTCTTTGGAGCTCAAAATAGCTACATTTTCTTAGAAAAGAATCGGAAAAAAATGGACTTGCTCTTTGCTCGTCATAGTGTCTGACGTCGGGAGTTGAAAGGGAGTGGGCTTACTTGTGGAGGGGTACTCAGGGGGATGCTTACTCTGGGGAGCTTAACCGGTTTTCTTTATGATTGAATTGAACCAAGGCGATACCATTATTTTAGTGGAAGAACGAGGCCAGAGGCCAAGTTCTTAACACGCAAAAAATAATGGTGTGGCTGGTTTCAATTTGTTGTTAAGAGAGTTTGTGTTCCCAACATATGACTTTTTCTTCATTGTCCACAGCAGAGTAAGACAATAGGCATTTTTTCACACCGGATGCAACTGAGCAATCGTACATGCAGGACCACCAAGGTCAATTTATTTTGCTATCAACAATCATTGCATACATGCAGTAAATGAACCTGAATTGATTAAAATATTAACTGGTCTGACAAATATGTAGCCCATAGAGCCTTTTAAGTTACCATACATATGGTATTCCAGACTCATTGGATGGGCTAGGAAGAATTCATTGAAGAGCACCAAACGCAGGTATCAATTGCCACCGACCGTACAATTGGCCGGCAGTTCTTCTAACCTCACACTGTGTCTAAATTCCTAAATGGCTTGACATTTAAATATAAACATCAGAAATTACAAAATTTAAGGCATTTTTCCGCTTCACCATCAATTCTACAAGAAAGAAATTACCCTATTCATGACCGTTTTTCCGTTTAACCATGAATATAAACTACCTGCAAACAAGGACACGACGAAAAAGGGACTTATCGATCAGCGCATTTAAATACACATACAATTACAATTTTACCAGAGGCAAATCGAGACACAAAGCGGATCTTATACAAGATCTGCTGAACTCATTCTTAACTAAAGTACTACATTAATAAAATTAACAATTTTATTCCGCAAAAAAATCGAGACCAAAGGGGATTCTTATACAAAGATCTGCGGATTTAAAATACACATACAATTACAAATGTAAACAGTCAAATCGAGACCCAAAGCGGATCTTATATCGATCTGCTGGAACACTACACCACATAAAAAACAGCAACAAAACAACAATATAAAAACAACAAAACAACAAGAACAAACTATTGATATAATATTATAATATTAAATATTTAAAATTTACAGCCAAATCAAGGACCCCAAGCGGATCTTATCGATCTGCTATTTTACGCTGAAGTACCCATAGATTACCATTGAACATAAGAGTACTCACACCTTTACCAGCCAAATCGAGATTCGAAGCGGACCTTATACCGATTGCAGACTCTAATACTTCAAATTTACCAGCCAAATCGAGACCCAAGCGGATCTTATTACCGATCTGCTAATATTACGCTGAAGTACCCAATTGATTGCCAGGGACCTGCCAAATCGAGACCAAAGCGGGTCTTGTACGGATCTGCAAATACTATGTTTTCATTTCATCCTGCCAAATCGAAGTTGATTTCTGTACCGATCTGCAAATACGTTATAAACACCATAT